>WBMV01004137.1:388531-566107 GCA_013396655.1 Campylorhamphus procurvoides
AGCCTCCCGAGCCCGCTCCGGACCGCGGGCGAGACCCCCGTCCGCCGTACCTGGCGCGGAGGGGCTGCTGCCCGCCCCGGCGCAGGAGGCAGCCGCCCAGCAGCAGGCTGCCCAGCGCCGCGGCCAAGGCGATGACAGCCCGCATGGTGCGCTCGCAGCAACAGCCCCGCCGCGCCTACGGCCGCCCCATAGTATTTAAGGGAGGCTGCGGGGAGGGGGAGGCGGCCATGGCAGCCACAGGGTCCCCGCGCCCCGCCCCTCGCCCGCAGCCCTGCGCCGACATCGCCCCCCGCCCCCGCCGCTCGGGGCCCGGCACGGCTCAGTACGGCTGGCCCTGCCCTGCCCGGGGCGCTGCCGTGGCCACAGGGCAGGACACGGGTGGCCTTGGCCGCGGCCGCTCGTGGCGTTTCTCGGTGCGTTTGGGGGCGCCGGAGGGTCCGCCCTGCGGTGCGAGCGAGTTAAAGCGGCCCGAACTTTAACGGGAGGGGGCGGTGGGGGGACAGACCCGGCAGGGGAAGGCAGCCCTGCCCCGTGGCTGCGGCGGCGAAGTCGCTGCTGCTTTAGTAGCTCCTAATCAAAAACAGACAGCGTGTCTTGCGTTTTAGTCTCATAAAATGGTACGTTATTAAAATATATATTTTGCGTACAAAAAATACCCCGCCTGGAGTACTCTGGGGCGCCCAACATTAGAAAGACATGGATCAGTTGGAGGAGGTTCGGGGGAGACCATAATGATGATCAGAGCAGGGCTGGAGCACCTCTGCTATGGAAACAGGCTGGGAGAGTTGGGGTTGTTCAGCCTGGAGAAGAGAAGGCTCTGGGGACACCCTATTGCAGCCTTCTGGTATCTGAAGGGGGCCAACAAGAAAGTTGAAAAGGGTCCCTTTAACAAGGGCTGCCCTGGTAGCACAAGAGGGAATGACTTTGAACAGAAAGAGCATGTTTTGATTGGGTATTGGGAGGACATTCTTTACTGTGGTGGTGGTGGGACACTGGAACAGGTTGTCCAGAGGAGCTGTGGATGCCTCATCCCCACCTTGTCAAGGCCAGGTTAGATGGGGCTTAGAGCAACCTGCTCTCGAGGAAGGTGTTCCTGCACATGGCTGGGGCTTGAAACTAGATGATCTCTAAGGTCCCTTCCAATCCAAAACATTCTATGATTCTATGATCTGTAGCAGTTTTGGTAAAGAAATATTTCTGTAGTGAGCTTTTGTCTTCCGTAGTAAGCTTGTATCTTTCTACCTCCTGATGCACTCAATGTTGTTTTCAGAAGCCACCTATTGGTAAGCTGGCAAGGTGCCATTAACTAGGCCCCCTTTATTAAGTGTGCATAGGAGAGATGCTATGACTTACAGCAGCCTTTCAGTCATGAGCCAGCTGACACCTTGTTTTTGCAGATTCTTCCCTATCCTTCTTGTTTTCTGCATCTGTGAGCATTTCCCTAAGCCTTGGAGCTGCTGCTCTTCTGTTCCCAAATAATGTCTGGAAAGCCTCAAAGTAAGAGTTCTGCTGCAGCTATAAAGTAAGGCAGACTTGATATTGTGAGTGGTTAGATATGACAGAAACAGCATGACTATGGTGCATCAGAGGAACAGCACAGCACAGCACCAGTTGTGATGGGATATGCAGGGAAATATCTGATGATTTTTTGGGGGCATTCATTAGCTCACTGCCAAGCAGTGCTGTGGATGCTGGTGGGAGGGAGCTAGGGAGCAGTTTGGTGGTGTCCCAAGGGGTAGCAGGTATCTGGCTGGCTCAGTGCGCAGTCCCCTGAGAGCGTAGCTCAGTTGTCTTCTGGGCTTTGAGGTGCTTATTTGTAATAGAGAAACAAAGCCAGTGTTAAGACTTCTGAAGTCCTGAAGTTTGCAATTTTTGTGAATCATAAATGTCTTGACCATGAAGATATTTCATCACTATTTTCCAAAAGCTTGCTTCAGGCCTATCCTATAAAATCAGGTGGTATTGTATATGAACATGTAGAGGCCAACAGTCAAACTTTTTAAGGTATCTATAGGTTCTTGACTCAGCAGATACTAGAAATTTCAATTCCACTCTGTAAACTTGAAGGTTCCTGCTTATGTTAGTGGATATCATCAACTATTTCATAATATCCATTGAATACTTTATGTAAAATAAAAAAATCTTTCATTTTAGAAAGTATAGTATCTTCAATTTCAGCTCTGAATGAAGACCAAGAATTACAGTTCAGAAAACAATTTGGGATTTTCCTGTCACTGTTATTTCCCTCTGCAACACAGTTTTCCTATGAGTCCTGAAGTACTGCTCTCAGCTAATCCATGGGAAATTTAGTGATGTCAGGAAGGACATAGTATTTCAAGTCTGAAATACTTCAGAGGTCTGCTGCCAACACTAGTCTATGATACCAGTAAAGATTTTTTTTCCAAGACCAGAAGGTTAATCTTTGTGTTGTATTAAAGTTCTTGCAAAGAAAATGAGAAGTTTATAAATCATATCTGTTTAAATTAGATGTGGCACTTGGTGCTTTTTGTTTACCAACAACTTTACAAACATGTATTGATTGATTGTCACAGTATCTTTAAGCGTTACCAGCCTTAATTTCCTGGCAGAGCAGCTTAGTAGAGAGGTTAAGTGACCCTACTGAAGGGAGGGATGAGAATCAATGGTAAATCAGGATTCAAATTTAGGGATGCTGGATTCAAAAGACCACATTTCTCTTACATAGTGTTGCCATGTCAGAAGTGATGGTGTCAGGTAACATAATGTCAAGGGTCAAAATGATAAAGGCACAGGTGCTAAAGATGCCACACAGGAAAAAACAGAGACGTACCATCATACAGAGAGCCTGTGTTCCGTCTCGTCTTCCTCCTCACAGCTGGAAGCTGCTGCATCTTAGCAGCATCCACCATCCTCTGATTCCCATTAGCTTATGAAGTCAGTGGCAATTGATAATTGCTGGCTTGCAAAGAAGGAAGAGATCACTAATCAGCCAGGTGGTGTCATCATGACTTTTTTGCTGAGTTCCTATAGCCCTACCTCGCTGCTGATTTGGAAAGGCAAAATGCAGCTTTGGGTATCACCCATGAATGGCTTGCTGCCCCCCCAGGTTGGCAGGATTGCATCTAGAAAGGAGTCTGGAGGAGGTGCCTGTAGAGCTGCTGGTCACGTGGAGCTAGTTTAGCCTTCTTATTTCCAGCAGCTAAATCATATTAAGAAGCAATTAATGTTCATTAAATGTTTTTCTAGTGCTGCCTTCTCATCTAAGCAATGGCTGTCACAGGGATATTAGTTATTGCAAAAAAGAGGAGAGATGACTGTTACAGAGATGACTGTTACAATTAGGAAGAGAAAGAAAGTAAAGATACTCAGTGAAGCTGGAGTCCCACGTTGTGCCAAACATGAGAGTCCCCAGAGCGAGGTGTTGGTGCGAGACGACTATTTTGGTATTTTTAGTGTAGTCACCAAAGTGAGTGCTTTTAGCAAAAAACATTTCAACAAACTCACAAAACTGAAACATATGTGTTTCAGACTGGGAGAAAGTCATTGGTTCATTGCGTTTCACAACTTCATTTATTTCCACCCACGGTTTTGGGCAACATGGTTCTACATAATGATAAACAGCAAGAACTGAGGTGCCATCTGCCAAACTCCAGGACATCAAATTGTCCCAAGCATTTCACAGAAAAAAATGGCAAAAAGTAGCATATTCCCGTACCCCATTAAAACAAAACCAAAACAGAAAGTCAAGTCCAAGCCAAATAACCACCTTGTGTGGCTGTTGCTGCTGTGCCCTTTCTCTTGCTTTGATGTTTTTCACTTTTTTTTCAGGACAGGATTTTGTGTCCCATAACTTACAAATAAAGCTTTATTAAAAATAATAATTTAATAACTAAATTCAGCTAGGAAACAATCTATTTAGGTCTACATAAAACTAGCTGAAGTATTAGGCATTTAAAAGCAACTATTTGTACACTGGTTTTGAGATCTTTGTCAAGTGTACCAGCGATGACTCATCTAGTCAGGCGCTGTTCATTCTCCAGACAAGGTCAGGGTGAAAAAAAATCAGGGCACATGAAGAAGTCTTCAAGATTCTGAGAGTCTCATAAGGTGTCATACTTACAGAATCAAAGAATATTCTGAGTTGGAAGGGACCCACAAGGATTATCCAGTCTAAGTCAAGTGAATGGCCTGTGTGGGGCTTGAACCTTGGACCTTGGTGTTATTAGCACCAGGCTCTAACCAGTGGTAGGAGTTGCCTCCTGTGCACAAAATTAATTATTTTTCACTGTTGTAAACTGTGGGTTTTTATTTGTCAGAGTAATGTACTGTGTGTTTAACTGAGAAACCAGCTTCTCCTCTTTAGCAATCATGATCCAGACCCATGGCAAATAAACGCTCCTTGCCAAAAATGCATCTTGTAGCATAAGCAAACTTGAGGCCAGTAATTACTGCAAATGAATGCTCTACTGCCAGCCACTGTGCAAGCCTTCGTTCAATTAAGGGCAGTGCAGGTACTGATGTGCCCATGACTGTAGTGCAGTCTGGGGTGTATGCTTTTCCAGAGGAGGCTAATGGGGACAAGAGGATATGAATTACAATTAGATACAAAGGAAGATTTTAATGCAGAAACCCAAAAACTTGCAAGTTGTTAACCTGAAAGATTTTTTTTTTCTGTTCTCTTTTCTTCCTAAAGGCTCTTATTCTTGACACATCTTAACATGACACCATGGAAAGGCCATATTGGGTCAGACTAGAACGGCATGTTCTTCAGGCAGTGCCCAGCTACCCTTTCTCAGCTTCCAGCAATCAATGACTCGGGGAATTTCTGAACCAGAGCTAGCTGTGTTTAGTTGCCTTTCATGGATTTTTCTTCCATAATTGTGTCTAATTGCTTTTTGAAACCATGTAAACTTTTGGCATCAACAGCAGTTTGTGTCAATGATTTCCATCCAAGCTGAAATCCTTCCATTACGATTAGCCCAGGAACAATTTGCTAAGAGAAGTCTCTGTTGTTATTTGGAAACCCTGATCTCCTTTGCTAAAGGACACGATGCACTAAGTATTCTTTTGCAAAGAATTTTACTACAGTTGCACAAAACAGCGCTGCTGTTAATACAAATTCACAGCATCCATTGTTACAATTCAGAGGGAGTTATTACAGAGCATACTGTGAATGCAAATTCAAAATAATGCACAACACTCAACCAAATCCTAATGGACCAGTGGCACAATGTCAAATGCATCAGGAGCAAAGACTTTTAATACTATTATTAAAACCCCAAGCAAACAAACAAAGCAAGTAAATTAGCACTGACAAAAACTGTTGGAGCAACATTTACTCGTCATAGATCAGTGTGCAGATTGACTGTACAGCTCCCAGAGGCTTTTCAAATGCCTGCGTGGCTGAAGGAGGAATATGCCTCCAGGGATGTCACATAATGGAAGGGTTCTCATTGGGCGCTATGGTCGATGGTTGAGGTAATTACATCAAGCTAAACATTTTTTCCCCATATGTGAGTGTGGTACAGTGTGTCCAGCTGCTTATCTCTAGAAAAATCTGATTTGGGATCTCATGTTTCTTGAAGTGTGCATATAAAATACATGGTGATAGAAATAAGAGGCCATAGTGGAGTTCAGAGTCATCTTCTAAGATACATGTGATGGGCTGCAGTGGTCATTCAGCATCATCTATGTTTATGGAAAATCAGAGCAACAATTAAGGAAAATAATTGCATGATGTAAGGAAATAGCGGGGATTACATGGAAGAAGGAAAAAAAAGGGATGGGTGTATGAAGGCCTAATCGCGGGAAGGGAAGAGATTATCTATGGAGTTTAACCCAGGAGGGTGATCTGATAGTTCAGTTCCAAACTGTCTTTTTGAGACCACAGCGCACTGAAAAAAGTGCTAGAGCCCTTTTTTTTTTTTTTTGCATTTTTACATTTCCTTTGTTGAAATTCACAAAGTACAGTAAATGAGAATATAAGGAAGAATTGTATGCTGATGTATGGGAATAGACTACTTCATTGGTACCAAAGAAAACAACAGAAGTGATACAGAGTGCCATGAACTCCCGGATTTGAGGGGTTTGGAGAAAGGACAGGACCTCTGTCTTTAAACTATGGAAAAGCCATTAACCTCACTAAATAGAGTTAAAAATATAACTGTCCAGATTGCAGCCTAAACATATTCTTACATAATACTGATTTTCACAGTCTCTTCTGCAATAAAAACTGTGAAACACTCTATAGAAACATAGGGGCTGCAAATTCCAGATTTTTCTTGTTCCATCATCAGGTACTTTTTAAGCTGTTTGCAGCACTGTGATGTTAATACTGATTAGGCTGCAGCAAAAGGGAGGTGCCAGATCGGTGGGGGTGAAGGATGTGGAGGTCCACAGTGGGGAGAGACAGACAGACAGGGCTTGCGACTGTGGGATACCTTGCTGAGGAAAACGGGATCACCTGGCAGAGAAACCGTGTCCCAAAAGTCATAGGGCTGTGTGGGAAAGTAGTCGTGAGGCTGCTTGAGAGCCCGGAGCCAGCTCAGCAAGGTCCTTTACCTCAGATGCAGCTTTAAGCACATGACTATTTCTGTTAAAGAGGGGCCAGTCTCACACTTCTGGTGAGGCACCTGTCGGGTCCTCTGAAAACTCAATGTGCCTGCAGTGAAACAGTGTTTACACAGGGCAAGGGGCATATCCAGGCAGGGATGGGGAAAAACAAGACAGTCACTGAGCCTGCAGCACACCGTAGGAAGAGAAATGGTGTAGGAAAATAAGCCATACCAAAAAAGCACAAAACCTCAGCATCGGGGTGGCACACCTGTTTCAGGATCGTTAGTGAAAGCAAAAAAAAAACCCTCTACACAATTCTTTATTTCTGTTTGTCTAGTAATGTCTTGAGCCATTTACAAACTGGAACTGAAAGCCTTTACCTCCAAATAGAAATAAATCCAGGGTACTTCAAGAGCCATCAATATAGAGACATTTGGGAAGGCTTGTTGTAAAGTGGAGTTGTCTCAAATGTGTTTTTTTCTCTATTCTGATGTAATTTTCTGTCTGGGTGATACCAGTGGTAGGCTAGAGTCCAAAAAGGGCAAATACATGATGGGATTCATGCCAACATGAGAGTCACCTCAGCTGGTGCATGAACATCATTGTCCAGCTGGGGAGAAAGCTGGCAGTGGGGGAGCTGGACTGGATTGGGACTGTCCCTGGCAGCTGCAGAGCAGCACAGTCCTTCTCTGACATGGGCAGTGAGTGAAAAACCTTGCAAGGCCTGTGCTGTGGACAGGGGGTGTGGAAAGTGTCAGGCAGAGGCCAAGGGAGGGAGCTAGGAAATTTTCCTTCTCATGGCAGATCATCATCAGTTGGCCTCAGCTCTGCCTCTCTCTCCTAGGTACAGGAGCGAGAGTGAGTGCTAGGTACAGGACTTCAGTAAATATGCTGATATCCCACACCTCAGTGACAGGCCTTGCTCATCATATTGCACTCCTGGCTCACTTTCATTAGGCTCTGCAAATATACTGCCATTCCCACAAAATCTATGTGCTGGGTAAGCCAAAATCTCTCTTATGGTCCTCCGATAGTCACTTATCTATTTGTCTCCCTCTCAATTACTGCACTTCCAGAGAAGCACATTTTGGTTTATTATATCCAGTGCTTTTGATGGCCTGGCAGGGGAGAATTAAGGTCTAGCAGAGGGGAAAACCAAATGTAGCTCAAGAAGAGTGAGTGCTATCTGAACAGAAGGGATCAATACCAATTATATTTAGCATTATTTTCAGAACAGGCATTCACTACCTAGCTCCCAGGTGAGACTTTCTGCAGCATGTGGTCATTTTCTTCTTAGAGATTTACCAACCTTATTTTTAACCTTAAGAGCTGTAACACCCATACTACTTCTTTGGACATACCCCACAGTTAACAAGTCCATCTAAAGAGACTAAGCTTATTAAGCATGTGGTTTGCATACGCCATTTCTGAGTCTTTGTTGAACGGCCTTGGCCTCACCATTAGATCTGAAGAAATCTAAAAATGTATCAGTGTTTGGGAGGAGGAACCAAATGGGACAGCAGAAGCAAGCAGGGAAGGATCGAGGCTCTGGGGGCCATGAGAAACTGCATGGGGAGCACTGGGGCTCAGCATGGGGAAAGCACGCTGGCATGCAAGGGTTTGTGGAGCCTGAGCCCTCAGCTGGGGGGAATGCAGCACCATTATCGTGTGCTGGGGAGATGTGCCTTTTAAATACCAACATTTAAAATCCTTCGCCTTTAATGTCGTGTTTGCATATTGCATGAGTATGCATTTGACCAAATAGCTGAGTGTGTGTAAAAGTCAATTCTAACGCAAGGAATCATCACTTGAAACCTGCAGCTGGAGAAAATTTATTCAGGCTTCCCAGATGTACTCAGGCTCAGCTTGACTGTGCTTGTGAGCAAACTGAGAATTTAACAAGTAAGCAATATGTGATTTTTTTTTGATAACTGTTGGGAATGGTCATGAAAAACTGAATGAACCCTGCTGACAGCTGACTCGAGAGTAACACAGAGAGCCACAAGGAGACACAGCAGCAGCTCCCTGAACTGCCCCAAACCACACTGCCTGGATCTGCCTCAATGAGAGATGCTACTTCAGCCTTTGCACCACTTTTTTCCTTATTGTGTGACTTAGTCTTCAGTAATGTGTATGGTGCAATAGCTTTTGCTGGAAAAAAACCCCAACCAATAATCTTTTCACCAGGAATGAGATTGAAACCACAAATTCAATCCACATTGGAGCACTGAAGGGTTGGAGTTAGCTCCTTCCTCAACCACAGTGAACCAGATTTTCAGCACTGAATTGCATGTCTTCATTTCTATGCCAAGTTAGCATCTAGCTAAGGATGAATAATGTATAGTGGCAGGTACCTGAAAGATCTGCCGTATGGGATATTTGCATGTAGCCTCCTGAGCCCTGCAAGACAGGAACCAGCACTGTCAAGGGGCCTGTTTCCTGTCTGACCCAGTGATGCATGTCAAGATCTGAAGCAAGATGATCTCTCAAAATTAAAAGATGCCAAATATTTCAAAATTGTGACATACTGACTTTCTTGTTCAGACACCATATAATTCTTAAAGCTGCAACACAGGAGTATAATTCAATGTTTTGCACTTTAACGACTGGCCCAGTTATAAATACTGTTTTACCATTTACTGACATTTTACATTTATTGAGCATGTATTTTATCTAGACTCATAGAGGGAGTGCAGGACATTTTTAACAAACACAAAAAATTTTCAGGCTAAACAAAACCAAGAATACATGACTGAGTACATTCCCAGTGGATGATGAGAAGATGCTGCCCACAGGAAACTGGGGAAAGAGGAGTGGGCCAGAGAGATCAAGTGGAGCATGGAGAATTGCTCTGGTTTGAACCCATGCCCTGGATACCAGCTGGCTGAGGTCCTAAGGTGGATGCAACATGAGTGGCAGTACTTTGGGATGCCCACTCGTTTCCCCTCACAGAAGGCATTGTCATAATCACATTCTGCAGCTGCCATTGGAGGAGACAGCAGGGAAGGGAGCTGTGTTTTCCCCAGGCTCTGGGTGAAGAAGCACTGAAGGAGCTCTATGATGGGCATATGAGGGTCAGATCACTTCTGTTTTTTTTTTCTGGCTATAGCAAACAGGCATTATTTTCTGTGAACTATAGCATCTGTACTTCCCAGTTAAGGTAATGTAACAAAAACGTGACAGAACTCCCACTTTGACCCTTTTAATGCACTGATCTGTTCTGTAATCATAAGGTTAAATAGGATAAAATTTGGAAGTTTGTGCTAGATTCCCAAGTCCATATTTAGTTACTTCTCTTTTATTTAAGTACAGACAACATTTGAAGGAAATTAAGTAAGTAATTAAATATAAACTTAGCTTCACATTCACAATTTGTGTTTAACTAGCCCATAGATACTGTGTTTTCCTAGGCAAGATGTAAAATGAATAAATGATGTACAAACAAGTTGGTTTTGCCAGTTATAGATACAAAACCTTGAAGGGCTTCTTGTTTTAAAAGGAAGCCCAAATGATATATTTTTCAATGCAAATCATGGACCTCATTAGATCTATGTATTTAAAAGATCTTTATAAAAAAAGACACAAAAGTCTATTTTATGGGAGACAGATCATGGCTGGGTTTCATATGATCAGATATAGTCATATGAAATACATACGTCCACATCTGAACCATTCACCCTGGTTCTGTCTATATTTAATGGAAAGATACTCACTTCTTGGGAGAAATTTGTCTCACCCAAAAGTGAACATATTTACGCTGAGACATTATTACATGTATAAAAAGATACCAGAGAGACTGGTTCAGCTACAAATGAGGTAAAGTCCTTCTCCCTGAGTGAGAAATATATAGGAAAATTAAAAGCATTCCTGTCCTCATCTGAAAATGCAGATTGTTTGATTTATTCAAATGTATTGTGCTATGAGATGGCAGCGAGCTTTTAAATGAGTATTTCTTACATAGCCTGGTACACAACTTCTACTGGAGACACAAGATTGAATCAAATCATATTTTGATATGGACTAAGCATGATAAATCTACAGTTTAATTCCACTTGCATATTTAATTATGTGGGGAAAATAATTTAGTGACTTGTTACAGTGCATGTTCTCATGGCCTTACTGAAATGAGTTATCCTATCAGTGTACATCCTGCTATATTCACTCTGCCTACTTCTCTTTCCCTTGAATTTAGAGCCAAAATTTTCCTTTCTCTTTCCTATCCTTTTCATGTAGAAAATATCTGCCATGCTCTCTCCCACATCACCCTCTACATTACAGCAGGGTGGGATTTTTCAAGCACTTACTGCTGAATTTAAAGGCAGTTTTGCTCTCAAATTCCCCAGAAAGCCTTCCCCAGAGTTTTCTGAGGAACCACTGCATCCACCAAACTAATTCATCCATCATCTGTGAAGGGCTCTGGTACCCTCACTCTGGATGGCACTGGCATGGAGAACACGACCAGGCTTGTTGCTCACCCTGTTTATATTATTATTACATTCATGAGAAAAAAAATAATTAATGAATGACTAGGTTCAAATCAGTGAACCACTGAATCATTTAGGTTGGAAGACCTCTAAGGTCATGGAGTCCAATTGTTAATCCAGTACTACCAAGTTCATCACTAAACCACGTCCCTCAGTGCCACATCTACATGTAGGCTGAACATACTCCTTCAAGAAAACAAGCTGCCAGAGGTTTTATTATACTGAACCATAAATGTGCAAAGTGATTACAGCAGATAAAGGTCCTGGACAGGCTTATGGGCCCAGGCACAAAGAGCACTGAGATCCACAAAGCATGGTGAGTATAAGACACCGCCCAGCCACACAGGAGGCCTTCCGGGGTGGCATTACAGCTGGAATGTCATACAAAACAAAGAGGAGCTAAACGCCTTTAAAAAAAGATTAGCAACAGTATAAAAAAAATCCCTCTTAAGCTGTTAAAAAAAACCCCAGACTCGTTCGAAAAGCTCACTCTGTGATTCCTGGAAAATGACAGTCAAATTAAAGCACGGCAAGAAAGCTGCTCTTAAACCCCTCCTGGGAACCTGTTTGAAGAAGTTTTGTCTGTTGCATTTGAGTCATTGTATTGAGTTACAGAAGCGGAAGTGTTAAAAGAATTTCCGTCATGCAAAGCATTCAAAGCTATTTTAATTTTGTAAATTCCTCCTGAAGAAGTGACTGTTGCAGGAAAGGGGAACTAGTAATTAATGTAGATGGTGCTGTCTCAGAAGCACAGTGAGCTTGGCTGCACAAAGAGCTTGTTTCATGATTCTCCAGCTACTGCCTTTTCTCAAAAAATATTTATTGAGGAGCCTGTTAATTTGAAATAATAGTTTTCATAGGATTTCTTCAATGAACATGTTACTCTTAATTTGAACAAAACATTCTTTGAGTAGCTATTCAATACTTTAGTCTAAGCTTTCTGTAAATCATCTTTATATTTATACGTAAACTAGCATCAGTAATTTGCCAAGGATATAGCAATGGATTATACTGCCATGGAATTAAAAAGCAAACAGTTTGGTCATCAGTTAGCTTCATTGTAAGCCCTAAATTAAATTAGATAAGATTAGATTAGATTAGATAACCGATGGTTGCCTTTCCCTGTCCAGGATTAAAATGTTAGCTGCTTTGGAGATCAGGAAAATGTTCTCAGGACAAAATCTCAAGAAACTGAAGGATGCCTGTGATTTAATTACGCATCTTGTGTTATTTAGTGTTTTCCCCAGTGCTCAGTCACTGGAGTCATGAGATTCTGAGAAGCTGAGCTTTTCCTTTAAAAACTAAATTATTAGTCTTTAAAATTGCCAAGGGAAGGAAAATAAAAAGTGGCTCCCCAGTGTGAAAGAAATCAAAAGAAAATATTAAATATTTTGGAAGAACTTGTGTGTTTCTGTGCCTGTGCAGGTTCTGAAAAGCTGTGTTTGATAATATCAGCCATTAGTAAGCAACTAATGTGGACAAGAGATTGTATAGTTCGTGGGGAGAATTTTTAAACCATTTTGCACCCCTTGGTCCTTGGGGGAAAGCCCCAAAGAGATAAAGATCAGGCAGAAGAGCCCCAGCCCCTGTTGGTGAGAAGCCTCGAGCCTCCTCCATCCCACTGCAGCAGACGGCAGGCGAGGGGCACAGGTGCCAGATAGGAGTGAACTGCTGCCTCCTTCCTGGCAGTGACTGATGGTTACAGTGCTAACAACTCAATGGCAACTACCTCAGTCAACAAGCAATTTCAATGGTTTTCGACAGATCTCACAGCTGTGCTCATGTTCTGGGACCTGGTGTTTATGCCAGACTGTCCTGAAGGCAAAGGAAAAGTGGTGGGGAAAGGACCTCAGGGCTGATGCCCACACACACTGTCCCAACACGTATCAGGTGGCACCTGGTCTTCACTTCCAGAGTGAAACCTGGGCTGTGACTGAGACATTTAAGGTCATAACCACATGTGTGCTTAGGGCAGCCTCAATACCTCTCTCCAATCATATCGAAAAGTATAAGGAGAAGGGCATGCAGCCAGGAGGTTTTCCCATAGTGTAACTCCTCAGCACTGTGAAATCTCTGTTACTGGTTAACTCTGGACTGTCTTGTTAAAAAAACACTAAGGGTTTTCTCTTCCAGGAATTGGTCTAATTTCCTCTTGAACTCACTTGCCACATGGAATTGAATTCTGCACTTTGGCTGCAAATTGTATGGGGAAAAAAATTCTATTATTTCATTTGCATTGAATATCTGACAATTTCACCACATGACCCTTACAGTGTGCAAATAGGAACTAACATTTTCTAACCATCCTCCAACCAGACTTTGATTTAATTATCCTTGTCTTAATGCTTCTTAGCTGATGAATTCTTTTCAATTTTTTTACACCTGGAAGCAATTCTCAAAAGATCTGAAAAAATTTACAGAGCACAGCTTATGAAAAATCCCTTTTTTCCAATATCTGTCTTTAGGACAACTTTGCATTGTCCTTAGTAATTAATTTGCCAGTACCACATGTCACATTTCTAATAAGCTTTTTTTGCACAAATTCAAAATACAATAACAAAGAACTGGCTATCTTTCACCTGCGGCTGGATTAAAAAAATTGAAAAATAGCCCAAATCAGAACAAAATTAATGCTTTATAAAGAAAAAATGTGATACGAGATTGTGTCTCCTACCAGCAATAGGAAAGAAATAAACAAAGAAATATCACGTCAAGGTTTTGCAGAAGAGTCTAATTTGAACCAACTATTTATAGATGCTGCATATTATGTTAATTTGGCTTCTTGTGACACACAAAGGCTTCCTTTGAGAGCTTTTACAGTAAAAGAAGGAAGAAAGCAAGGGGACCTCACAAATAGAGTTGTGAAAAAAGCTGCTGTCATTATAACAAATGATCAGAAAGAGAGAAGGAAATGCTGAAACATCATTCATCACTTTGAGAAATGCTCAGCATCAGCTCCTGATTAGTAGAACTAGCTACAATTTTTATGGTGAGGGATATGTTATCAGAACAGCGCAATTTTTCTTTTTTTTTACAGGCTGTTTACAAACTCTCCCCAATTTCTGCCACTGTATTTGTTATTTTCAAGAATTCAAATACCTCCCTCAAAACAGTAAGAAAGAATTAATTTCTATTTGAAAATAAATTTAATTTCCCTGAAATATTGTTGGGTTGGGAGTTTTTTTGCAGAAATGGGATGTGAAGTTTTCAGCTTGTAGACTGTATGCAAACAGGTAATTTTAAGCCGTATATTTTCATGGTATTGAGGTTGATTGCACACCTTGGCCTAGGAAATCTCCTGTGTCTAGACCAGATGTAAAGATGTGTACAAAGCAGTCTCACCATCTCTTATAATTCTTTCTCCTAGCAGTGGTCTGCAATCAGGCTGGAGGCGTGTAAAATGAGGGGCCTCATCATTTTTCAGATTAGGGATAGAAAGTAATCAGTAGCCTTGAAACATCACCATCACACTCATTTCTGAGCTGGCAGCGGATACTGAGACTAGAGAATCAAAATGAGTCCTGGACATATCATTAAGTCAACATAATTTCTTGTCAATCCCTTTCCTCAGGGATAGAGGGAGAGAGCATCCTGATCTTCTGCATCCGTATTAGTATGGATGTTATTCTGATTACTTGCTGAAAAGCAGCGTAGATTTAAAAGGGGACACTTTCTTCCGGCTAAAGGACCTGACTTTAATTTTTATTCTAACATTGTTCAGGGTAAGGGTTGGCACTATTTAAATGAGCTTAATTCTGCTGGGATAATTAATTCATTTATATTCTTCTACGCCACTGTCTTTACCACAGTTTGGCACTGAGCCACTCCGAATTTTCAGTTGATGCAACCAGATAGAATTGAATTGGAAAAAGATGACATTTCCAAACATGTCCAAGTAGGAGATGATTCAGTGGTTCCAAGGAGTGGAGCCAACTGTGAAAGACCATTTGCAATATGATATATCTGGAACCCTAAGCCAACCTTTTGTTTTATGAGCTTCTAATCTTAGTATTTTAATGTGTGGTGCTTTCCTTTTCCACAGGAATATTTTGATCACATGATGATTTCTTCTGCATCTGCTGGGAAGAATTTGCATTGTAACTTTCTAGGGAACTCATCACAGGTTCAGCCAGTGGTCCCCCCCCTCTGCAAACCCCACTAGTTCCCAGTCGGCCCAGGCAAGTTGTCAATGTATGGTGAAGCATATATCTAAAAACCTAAAAAACATCAAAGACTGAGTCTCTGTCATTTCAATGATTAGACTTTGACCTTGGATTCAAAATATTCATTTGCATTTGTCACAGAAGTGGTCACTGAGGTATGCAAGTCATGCTGGCTCATTTTCTAACAGCCTATTTTGCAGCATATTGAGGCACTGTACGCCCTGGGAGAACAATCAAAAGCTTGTTTTACCTAATAAGGAAACTGCTGAGGCAAATGAATAACCGTTCTGTTTTCCAATACATTTCACACCGATTAATTTTCCAGTTTTATGAAACAAGCTGCGGTTATCTTTGAGTCAGGTTCAGTGAACAAGTGCTTGACTTTAAATAGAACACTACTGATGTCGTTGGGCAGATGTGCACAGGCTTTTGAAGACCCAGGCTCCCATCAACAGTGAATGACACCAACCTCTTCAATCTTCCTTTTGAATCCCTTGGTTGCTTCTGGCTACAGAAACACTTGATTTCCCTTGTAACTAACTTATATTTTCGTTTGATACTTACAATATTTTCCTGTAAGAACTTATGTATCTGCCCTGCAGAAGTTCAAGTTTCATAAAAGAAAAACTGAAGTTCAATTTTACCTTTCTAATTCCCTTTCTATACACTTTATAGGTTTCTCTGAATCAGGTACTTTGTGGTATAGAAGCTGAAGACGTGTGTGGCAGGCTGTCTGAAGGAACAGCTGAGCTGTTTGTTCCCCATATGGTTTTGTGTTGTGACTCCATCCATATGAAGAGCATTTCACAAACTACCAACTACTACTACTGCTTCTCTCTGACATCTGCACATCACTCTTGGCTTCCTTATTTTCAGTCTGTCATGTAAAAATTGCTAGTGGCTTTTTCTTCTTTACATTGCTGCTAAACTGCCAAAAAGAATATATTGTTCTCCTTTTTCGAGCATGCCAGGAAATTAGAGTGGCACTGAGATATTAATTAATGGCCTGTGATTGAAGTACAGAGCTCAGACCTTTTATTTCAGTCACATATAAACAGTTTAGCTTTGAGCTGTACTTTACACTTAAATGTTCAAGTCTCCCACTTCGATTCAGAGCTTTCCTTGCCAGTGTCCATGGCATCAGTCCTGGCTGTTTGTACAAAGAGGTAGGAAGACTAATATTTATGCTTACTAAGAATCATGTTTCTTTTTGACATAATGGAGCAATTTGTAGGCTCTTGTAGAACCTATTCTTTTGCTCCATGAACTTCCACTTTGTAATTAAAGCATTAGTGACACTCAATCAGTACATGATTGGAATGTCAAATTCAGGAAGGGCATTCATATTCACACATTATACCTCATTTCTGATTTGATTTAAAATGCCATATTTATTTTTCAGGAACTTTGCAGTGTTACAGTAACAACTTCCATAAATTCATCATATCCCATCTTACTGAGCTGGGACTAGTTAAGTGCTGGATGAGAAAAATCAAAAGTAAATTCAGAAATTACTACAGAAGGTGATTCTGAAAATTTGAGCTGCGAACATTTTTCCACCCAGATCCTGTGTACAATTAGGATACGCATTAATGAGGAATGTAAATGAGAAATAAAGTGAAAGTACTCTTGGCCAACACAGATTAAGTACATATCCTAAAGATATTACTAGAAACTCATAGAGACTATAATATACAATATAAATAATAGACCAAACATCATCGACTCCCATCAAACAACACCTCTTTGCTTGGCCTGATTTTTTCTAGTGTTGTTATGCTTGATTAAAGGCACATTAGTGTCACCACATTCCTGAGAAAGTAATTCATGCTCCTAAGGCATGCAGTCAAGTCTTGCTTATGTTAAGCCAGTAGGAACAGTATGAACATAAAGCTCGTGTTGCTTACCTTTCATGCTCAACTGCCTGGATCTCCACAGCACCCCGGAGAGCACTGGTGTGCTAGAGGATGGAGCTGTTGGCACTCCACTGTTTGGAGGGATGAGGAGATGTGCTCGTGATGTGGCTGCAGGACTATCACGCAAGGGCTTGCACAGTCCCTTCCACTGCTGTTCCCTGCAGCATGGCATATGAGCACCATAACTCCCTGTGTAATACTTACGCCTGCCAGCCAGCTCAGATTGCCTCACACACAGATCCTTCCCAAAGCAGTAGTGAAGGGTGTTGAATCCTCACACAGAGATCCCCTGGTCTGCTCATGTAGAAAGGCTCCGACATCGTATTGACAGCACAGCCAGCAACCCAGGGCAGGATTCCACACATAGGTTCAAACATTCTTAGCATGAAAGGTGCTGTTTAAGCATCAGTCATCATGTTCACTGTTGCAGAGGGTTAGGTGACTCATTTTATCACCAGGGCTATTCCTAGAAAATGTAAGTGCCTTAGAAAGGCAGAAGAGCTCCAAGTACAAGAAATCTTATAGTCTTTATAGGAGTGCCTGAGGTATTGCAACTAAGTACCAAAGAAATCCTGAGTGATTAATGATCAGAGGAAATAGCAACAGGTTTATGTTACTGGCTATGCGGAATCACCCCAGGACCTGCAGGGGGATCAGAGGTCTGCAGTGCCCGAGACCAGCGATGCAGACACAGGTGATCTGTGTTTGCTGGAGTGGTGGGTCTGTTGTATTTTACAAATCATTAAAAGCTGTGTGAGAAAGACTTCAACATCCTAAACATGGAACTCTGGAACAAATATTGCTCTGTTTCCCATGAATACCAATTCACCTCTTACCAACCTTTTTCGTAGCTAATGGGCTCCAGCCACTAATGGCATAAGTAACCTTCTCCATCCCCCTCCACCACCCTGCCCTTAATAGCGTGGACATTAGATCTCCAGTGCCAACTGTTTCACTCCACAGATCTTCTCCTATTACAGGGCACTACTCAGTAGTATGGCTATCCATTCAGATGCTCCAGCCAGGTTCATGCTGATTTATGCCTCTGCTGATCCAGACAGCAGTATGGGGTCTCTGACGCTTCTGATTCAATTGGAGATATCAGCTGATACATCTTCAACTTTGCAGGTTGTAAACTTTAAAATCTGTAGACTAAACTCACAAATTGTATGTCAGGGTGTCCATGCATTCCTCCTCATACACCCCCCTTCTAACCTTCAGCTCCTTCATGATTCTCCATAACCTTTCCTTATCACTTCTTTACACTGCTGATTCACATAGCCCTATTCCTTCCTGAAATATAATTTGAAATCATGCACATGTAGCAAAGCACAGAGACGTTAAAATCTATTGAGTTAGCAGGTTTGAGAGAGGGCATTATTATGGCAGAAAGCATTCTGGATATTGGTCAACAATTATTTCACCTATCTAAGTTACTCTGCATACTGCAGATATTGTTTCCATCCTCTCTAAATTTTTATTTCGCCCAGAATGAACTGATTCAGGAGTACATGGCTTCCTAAAACCTGAGGACTGGCAAAAGGTCCATATTAAAAAAATGACTCTATTTCAGCCAGAAAAAAACACCCAAGGTAATATATGAACTTGACAACTCAGCTATAAACACCTGTTTGTCTCTTCATAGATGAAGTTCAGTTGAGTGCATCTTGCTTCTAAAATTGTCTTGACACTACTGGGAATGTTGGCTCAGAGTAAAGGAAATGAGCAAACCCAGCATCTCTGCCAAACTCAGTGCTATGAACGCTGAGCGTACTGGGGAGCAGAGGGAAAGATTTTTTATTCACCTCATGGTCACTGGCAAATTTTACTGCCATATTTCATTTTCCAGGAAATTATATTCAGACATAGGAGGGAAGTGTCAGAAAGAGTATTCATGTATTGACCAGGGTCTACATAGGGAGGGGATATCAGTGATAGTCTTAGATAAGGCGTTTATATTTTTCAAGAATGAGGACAATGTTTTCAGATGTGAGAAAGTTGTGGTCACTACAATGAAAAGGGAGTTTTCCTGTCAGGCCAGATCTCTATGCTGCTGCCAATTTCTTTCCAGCTGCTGCCCCACAAAACAGTCTCCAGTTAAGGAGATGCTAACCCCCCATTTATATGAAGACAAAAATAAGTACTTCACTAAACAGGGAACATTTTAAAAGTACGATTGAGACAGAACAAAAATCTCTGACCCACAGTGCTTTGACCCAAGCTTCTTCTGAGACTGCTAGTGGCAGAAAACAAGGACTATTCTTGACTAAAAAGGTTGTTTCTATGTGATTTACAAGTCAGCCGACATATTATTTGCCTTGACAAAATAGAGTTTTAAAAATCAACCAACTAAAGAAGCAGGACAATAGAGATGTGAAGGGGTTTAGCCAAGGGGAGAAAGCTTATGACTCAAATCCAGTTTGTTTGCAAAGTCTGTAAATTCAGACATCACCCAAAAGTTGTTGCCAGCTTCACAGAATTGTGGTACTTGTTTTCACTGAACTCTTGGGTTGATGGAAAAAAATTTTTGTTCCTCATAGTCAAAAACTAAATGTTGTTTCCATTACAGACTTCACTTCTGAAGTGAGCAGCTAGAGACTCTGCAGTGGAAATTGATGCAGCTTTGTCAATGTCAAGGGAAGATCTAACCTTCTGCTTCAGCAGGCTGGAGAATGGGACATAAGAAGATTCCTGACTGAAAAATGAGGCTTCACTAGAAGGCTGGTAAGCAAAACCTGTTTGTTCAGATGCTATTACAGAACAGCACAGCCACATGAAACATCCAACACATCTTCTGCATTGATCTATCAGTTGAGAAAGAGTTCAGATGTGGCCAGGAGGAAGAGCACATTGGTGTTTTCTTTCAAAGTCCACTTTTGCTTTTGTTGTCCCAGTTCACTATTCTTAGAGTCACTGGGGACCAAGAGCCTTTTCAAGTCACTTTTCTTATTTACTGTCATTTGTGATCATCCCAACTCCTTCACTCTCATTCACTCTCAGGCGCTTCCTGCCGCTGTTGCTATTGTTGTCAGCTATTGGAAAAAATAATAAAAAAAACCCCAAACCACCCCTCCTCCCCGATCTGTTATCCTCCATATTTCACTTAGAGAGGCTGCCTTTCACATCCTTAAATTGCTTCACCTCCTGCTGTTAGTTATGCCTGCAGAGCTTTTGGTAGGTCCCTGTCTCTGCTGCTGAATGAGATACACCTTTCAAAATAGCTGTGACTCTTAACCTGGGACAATAACCCTTCATCTCTTTCATCTCTGTTGTCTCAAGGCTTTCAATAACAACCTTCCCAACCGTGATTTATTGCTGCTAACAATACACTAGTCACTAGTCAGGTTCATCCTGCAAATGCAGAAGGGTACATTTTGGGAGCAGCTATTAAGGTAGCAGTTCAATTTTTCTTCAGTTAATGTGAGTTACGGGGCTTAACTGTGTCTCACACACACATATTCACCTCCCCACAGATCCTCTTCACAGTTACCTTACAGCTCAATTTTTTTTTTTTCAATCTGACTAGTATTTTTACAAACAACTGAGAAAGGTTTCATATTTTACAACTATCAGGTAACTTCTGTCAATACCTGAAATAATTACCTACACCTTCTCTAGCACAGAGAAATGTATTACTGTTCTTCAGAGTCCAGAATATTTCTTTAACATGTTTCTGACTTACCTGACCAGATGAGTACTTTTTCTTGAGGACAGGTGATTATAGACTGCTCATGAGGACAAGAAGCCACAACAAAGACTGAAACATGCTGGCTTGGAGCAATCCTGTCAGAGTTAGCTGTCTGCAGGCAGGCTGAGAGTGGGCTACACAGATTCTTCTCCCTCCCTCATGTACTATTTCTTCACATTGTCTTTCTTTTTACCTTTTGTTGCAATAATGACTCACTGTGCTTAAAAGCTGTAATTCTGAATTCTGCAAAAGCTCCCAAGGCAAAGAATGCTCCCTGATGCAAGGAGTGAGAGTATAAACAAAACTCAATTCAAAACCAGACAGAAGGTTTTAGACATAGAAAGAAGTAGTGAATAAAGTATTTCATGGAGAGGCATGAACATAAAACTGCAAGAAACGTGACATTTTCCAGAAATGTATCAGACAAGGGGAAAAAGTTCAAGTGACCATTATGTTTTCTGGGAAGATAACAGGAAAGAAAGATGGCCCTGGAGTGCGTATTTTTTAAATACATTGCTAGGAGACAGGCAATAGATTTTCATCTATTCAGGTTTGTATAGGGAAGTGTTGACATTAGAGCCAGTGATCAGGCAGCACGAGAGATACTGAAGGGGTATATCACTTCTAGGAGAAAGAAACTACTCTTGAAAGGTATCAGCTTCACAAGAGAAACTAATCAGAGAGGAAAAGTTTCTGAGCCATGTATGGCAGATTTGTAACTTCTCTTAAAGTCAAAATACATCATATATTGTTATTATTATCACTGCCAGAACAAATTGTAATGGGGATCAGAATCAAAATCAAGGGGAAAAAATCCAATCAACAGTTCTGATTTAACCTGTAAAAATGTAGAGATTATTTAGCATTATCAAAAGAGAACCAGATCTGATTGCAAGAGTTAGAAGGAACAGAAGACAGTAATACAGAATAGAGAGGAATCAAACCCTAAGTCAGTGAAGGACAGAAGAAAATTAAGGAATTCCTGGATTTCTACAGGCCAAAGACTAAACATCATAGTCAGAGTCAATGTACACCTGCATGCCTCTGAAAGATCATGCAAGATCTGTGTCTTTCAAGCAATCAGCTTTGGCCAGAACTTTTATATTTGTAGGGGAAAACATTTTGTAAGAGCTTGCAGAGCGGGATTCAAAGTATCCATTATGAACTAAGGACTCATTCACAGTCTATACAGTGAGAAAGAATTTCTCAAAAGGGAACGATGTGAGCAGAACATCACTCTGTTTTCAGCTTGATACTGGCTTTTGAACTAATCTGAGATCTGAAAGAGAAAACCTCATACTGCTGAGTACAGACATGCTGTGCACAGACAGAATGGCTGCCATGGTGGGTGTTCAAGAGCTCCATCAAAAGGGCAATAACATCTTGAACATTCATTTTTAGAGAATAGACTACTGCATCTGTTCTAAGGCTGAAAACAGGTCAAATACCCAGGATGATTAAAAAGTAAAAGAAAAGAGTCCTTAAGGACAGAATGCAAATGCATGGATAAAAAGAATGACAGACACAGTAAGGTCTAGAAAGGGCAAACAAAAAAGTTTAATTCTGAGCAAGCAGACAAAGGACGAAAATAACAAAAAATACCTTTACCATTAAAAATGTAAAGAAAAGAGTCTGTGTTTTATGTACAGTGTTCAATATAGCATAAAATGAGCTTATTTATGCTAATTATATATATATAAATATATACAAAGCACATCTGGATTATTATTCTCACTATTTAGAATTATCACTGTGACAATGCAAGACATGTAATCTCATACTTTATTGGCCTCCACATGCCAGTTGTGCTAATAATAAATAATACACTACCACTTGATTATGATAGTTTCTGATGCTTTTCAAAATAGAGTAAACCACAGTCTAAAGCCTTCCTAGAAAACAGTACTGCAATTGCCAGAAGGACACTTGGAAGTACTGGTGGGCAAAGCCCTACTGGACAGGCAGACACCACCTCCTTACCCAACAACCAGGCTTAAAATTAGCAGGGCACTAAAAATCCTTACAATACAATCAGAAAGCAACATATCAAACAGAAAATGTACATCACATGTTCTTGTCATCTTCATAGGAAGATGAATTTATATACAGGTTTAACACTGAGTACCTCTTGTGAAGCTGTTTCTTACCCCAGTGTGGTGATTGAAATGGGGGAAAGGGATAAAGTCAGACTTGGTAGAGATAAGCACACCAATGTTTGAGGGATGGTGTGCAAGTAAGGTCCTTCAGTTTGTGATCTCTGGAGGCAGAGGATGGAGATCCATGCAGCAACAAAGACCCAAGGGTTTTTGATGTGTTAGAAACCACAGAAGGGCCTGAGATTGGTCATGTAGGAATTAGGGCTTCTGCCCCTCACAAAAGGTGGCAGGATCAATAGCAAAACTCAAGGGTTTTGGTGAAGAGTGTTTTGGTTTTCTGGAGCTTACTAATGGTGCTGATAGGTTTGTTTAGGATTAAGAATCATGGGGAAGGCCAACAGAACAGATATCCTGGTGGGAGTTCATTACAGACCATCCAACCAGGATGAAGAGGCAGATTAAATATTCTATAAACAGCTGGAAGAAGTCTGACAATTGCTGGCCCTTGTTCTCATGGGGGACTTCAACTTTCCAAGTGTTTGCTGAAAGTACAATACAGTGGTTTTAGTAGTCTAGGAGTCTAAGAGGTCCCTGGGGTGTGGGGAAGATAAATTCCTGACACAGTTGGTGAGTGAGCCAACTAGGGAAGGTTGGACCTGTTGTTCATAAAAAGGACGGACTTGTGGGTGATGTAATGGTTGGAGGCTGTCTTGGGCACATTAATCATCAAATGACAGTTTTTGTTTCTCAGAGAAGTAGGGAGGGGATCAGCAGAACTGCCATCTTGGACTTCTGGAGGGCAGACTTTGGCCTGTTTAGGAGCCTGGTTGACAGAGTCCAGGCAGTTCCAAACAAATGAGTCTAGGCAGGCTGGACATTCCTTGAGGAAATCTTAAAGGTGCAGGAGCAGGCTTTAACAGCAAGAGTAGTTGTTCTCCAGGTCCCTAATGCCCTGAGCTAGAAGACAGAGAAGGGGACCGAAATGAAGCCCCCATAATCCAAGGGGAAATAGTCCTTCTATCCCACTTAGACATGCACAAGTCTATGGGGCTGGATGGGATCCACCCAGGGGACCTGAGGGAGCTGGGACTGTTTAGCCTGGAGAAAAGACATGGTGAAGTCACCATCCCTGAAGGTATTTAAAAGGTGTGTGGATGTGGCACTTAGGGACATGGTTTAGTGGTGGACTTGGCAGTGCTGGGTTAGTGGTAGGACTCATTGATCTTAAAGGACTTTTCCAGTCTTAATGATTCCACAATTCTGATTTCTGTATAACATAAAACATACAGCTAGAAAAGGGAACCAAATTAGTTACTTCAGAGATAAAGAAGGAAAAAGGTATGCCTGAATCATGGGGTCTCAAGCAGAAGGGCCAAGAAGTCAGACAACAGGACAGGCCAGAGAGTAAGGACTGAGCAGAGTAGCACAGGGAACAAAGGGGGCATGTCAGGAACATGTCAGCCCACAAGATGCTTTGAATACCCAAGAGTTACTGAAAGACTGGGGAGGTTTAAGTTATTAAACATGATAGTGACAGGCATATATTGATTTTAAGCAGTTGTTTGGGTTGGTTATAAGCAGCCTGACAAGTGTGGGGAAACAGTTCTTCCTTTCTTATGGATATTTCAGCCTGGAGGTTGATCTGTTTCCACATTGAATCTGTGTTGTGTGTCTTGCAGAATTTCCAGAGCTTTCCTAAGTTCTGTGATAAACTGGTCAGAGGGACAGCATTTCTATACCTTTTTCTCTCATTAGGATGTTTAAGTAGACTCTTTAAGTACAGCATTTGAACAATACCCAGACAGCAGAGATGACCTCTTTTCTGTTAGCTAAACAGAAGTGCAGACAGAGTGCAAGTTTCTTTACAATTTTAAGTGTTTCAGGTAGATGCGAAGAATATTTCATGGCAGGAAACGGGGGATTGCAAAAAAATGATGCTGCAGGTGAAGGCAAGTAAATTGTTTGCTCCAGTTTCTGAAGAGTATGTACATTTTACTCTCTCAAATTCTCCTGGTCCTTCTTGGACTTCTAGAACCGAACAGTATTTTACAGTGTTATAAGTGATTAGGAATGACACGTGCAGCACAGTCAATCTTAGCCTGGATTCCTATGGATTTTTATCTACCCAACATTTCACCACACACACAGCTATTTCCTATTGCCTTTCTGTCTCAGCAACCTAAGTTTCTGCTCTTACATTCCTGAAATCCTTGATTTCTATTGCATCCCCTATGTACAAGATAGAGAAATAGCAGGGTGCAGTGGCTTGTCCAGAGCCTGTTGGTGCTGGTAGGGCAGCTGGTGTGCACACTCCAGTTTAGCCTGTCAATGACCAGCTGATGGTGCCACCTTTCTTTTATGGTAACATTAATTTGGCTTTTCTAAAAGAAAATCTTTATGAATACAATGTCTTTGAAATATTACTGTCTCTTTTTCATGTGGCTGAAATTCACAACTGGGTTGAAAAACCATTGGAGAGAGGGCATGGACAAGCAAGAACTGTAAGGACAGTCACATACATGTCACTCCTTAGGAAGCCTCTAAGAGATGCAGGACTTCTAACTTTCTCATAGACAAGACCTTGAAACATATGGACTTTAAAGATAATCTGCAATGTTTCCCTTGATTTGCTTCAAACGAGGCTTACAAGCCCTGGAGAGTGATCAGTTTTGGAGAGTTGTCTCTTTTGGGGAGTTTCTCAAGTGAAAACTGTTATGCAGCAGGAGATACAACCAGATTCCTCTTGATGTGGCAGCTTATGAACAATGCGGAGGCCTTTATCAGCATGCCTCTAGGAATACTGTTTGCAGAGCCAGGTACAGTATGGTATCTATAGCCAAAGAGGCTGGAGTGCAGTTCACCTCAATTAAAATTAGATGTCTACAAAAGGTTAAATGAACCACCCATTTCTCTCTTCCAATTCTCAAGGGAACCTTGTGTACCTGCCCTGGCTGCAAACATCTGCTGCATAAAAATCTAAGACTAGGTGAAAGGAATCTCACCTTAACTTCCCTTTTATTTTATTTCCCAGGAGCAATATTCTCAAACATAAAAATACAGGTAAACATAAAGCAACATAGCAAGAAATTTTTAAAGCAAAATCTTGCTATAAAATGCATGGGTGCCAAATAAATCTGTCCCCTTAGTGACAAAGCTGTCAGCATTATCTTGACAGGATGCTATCATTCAGCTTGCAAATGCTGAAGATTCAGTGGAGTAAGTGGACTGCACTTCATCAAAATCAATTTCTCAGTACAACCACTGCCAACACCACGAGCTTTCCCTGCAATTAAGAAAATGTAAAATGATCCCCTGCAGAGAAGAGTACAGTAGCATGAAGGGAACAGAGTCAAGTCCAAGCCTAAGCCAGCAAATAATTTTTTTACAGCTTCCCAGAAAGAACTTGGCAAGGGACATGAGTAGACAATGGAGCACAGTCAATTGATGAAGGCTTTATCATGATCCTACTTCTCTGTCATGCTGAAATGCATTTCACTGAACTGTACTCAAAAAAATAATTGTATTTCTATATGGGTGTATGTACATATATAAGAATATGGCTATGTATGAATACATGTCTTTCCTTCAAAAATGAGTACTTTGTAACTAACTCGAAGCTTGCAGTAGTCACTGTTGTCAAGGCTGACCACTTCCGCCTTTTTACCTTGTAGAAGAAGCATGACCAGCTAGTCACTGACACCACTTACCCTGGAAAACTCTGACGTTCAGTTCCACAATGTATTTTTCTGCTAGATTCTCATTATAACACATTCTGATCTGCCTGAGGCAGCTATTAAACCCCTTGTCAAGTCACAGCTTACATCTTAACTGTGAATCATATCTTCTTTTAGCCCAAATTACCTCTGCATTTCAATAGTCTGAAAGAGATACTGTGCAATTAAAGCATTTTAAAAGCATTAATTGACACCTACAGCAATAACTTATTTTGTTGTTTTATTTCAGAAAAGCTATTTGTCTGCAGATACTGTATTATTATAATTGCGTGTTCCCTTTAGTTTTATGTCCAATAAACAGCATCAATCCTTTTTGAAGACTATAATGTTCTCAGTGTTAGAAAGGAACTCACATACTATGGCAAGGAAAAATTGTGTTTGTCATAGCCTTAAACCAAGTAAGGCCAAGTACGATGAAATGAGAGAGTCTCTGATTTCTTTCAGCTGTCAAAAGAATGGTCTAGAGAGATGCAGTTTAGAAAATGTAAAGCAACACAGAAAGAAAAATACACATGATGTGGTTTGTAAAGGGCCACATATCACTTGGTGTAAACCAGAAACTTAACTTTAATGGCACTACACTAATTCCCATCAAATGACCATCTGGCCCACTTTAAGTGTCAAAAAAAAATCTGGGAAACATGAAAACCTTCTCTTTTTACCTCAGATATGCAAGATAAGCATTTATAGTTTGGAACTAGCTTGTTTTTATTGTGCACTGTTGTTAAATCCCATGGTCCTACTCTCTAAACAATTATTGCTGTCACTTCATCCTTTGTTTTCTAAGCCAGTTTCTTGTCTGTCACGACATTACGCCTCTTTCTAAGCTTCTGAGAACAAAATATGGTTCTCTCCGTCAGTCACGCTTCACAGAGGTCATATTGGTAAAAATGAGATGGTTGAACTCTTCAAACAGGAGTTATTTTAACTCCATCTAGACCGACAGACTGAAAGCAATGAAGCACTGCAAGAATCCAGATTCATAGCAGTGGCTGATTTCTGTTGAAGATCTGCCCCTGTATCAGAAGAGGGTCTGAGCCTAGCTGAGACTGAAACCAAATCCTTGGCAGAGGTGGAACACAAATTGCTGGATTCTAGCAAAACACTGCTTCAGGGATTTTCAAAGGCTTCAGGGAAGTGGCTGTGTAGGTGTTTCCGATGGACCCGACAGACTTTTCTCAGTACAGAGCTAAGGTGAATCAATCTCCTGTTGCACTGAACAAGCCAAACACTCCTTTGGAGGTACACAATACAAATGCAAGAAGAGGAGTTAGTTGGTTCCCTATTCAGGTTCCTGCCACTGTTCTCCAAATTCCAAGTCAAACAAACCAGGAAAGAAAATAGATGCCATGACAAGTCAGAATAGGTTTCCATCCCAGTGCTTATATTGGAAAGAAAGAGATTAATTCAGAACGAAAGATTGCTCTGTCAGTGACAGAGTGGAGTAAATGAATAAAGTCTCATTGAATGAGACTTCTTCTCATGTCTGGGATTAATGAATCCTTCATCCCCTTCTCCTCCAGCAGTATTACATCTTTTTTTTGCATGGGAGAAGACCCAGGAAACCTAACCTCTAGATTTTATGACTGTGTGTTAAGTGACTGAGGACTGTTCCTTTCTGTCCCTTGCCTCTCTGGCCACTCCCTGCTTCCTTGGCTTTGCAGGCTTCGCTCCTTCCACAGCTTCTTTCAGCTGGTATCTCTAAAGCCTGCCTCTGAGAGCCGGCTGTATCTGTACTCACTGACCCCGATCTGCCGGGGCTGCAGTCCTGCCTGCACCGCAGCTGCCTCAGCGTGGGAGCCTCTGCTGGCCACTCACAGCTGGGAAGGCAACGTGGCTTTTCATACTACTCTCTATGCCCACATCCCCAGTTTCAGGACTTGGAGACTGTGTTAGTCAAGAATCTCCTGGGAAAATAATGCATTTTTGACAGAAAATTGCATTTTCACATAATTAGAATGTTCAGAAAATTCTTAATCTAAAACTGGTTCAGAAGAAAACCCCTCATTGTTTCCAGATCTTTTAAAGAAACTTGTTAAATAAATTAAAATTCTTTTAAGTTAAAGAAAGAAAAACATCACATATCCTATATTTTGAACATCACATATACTATATTTTGAACTATTCTTTGGCTCTTTTAAATGCCAAGTCTTCAAATTTGTGTAAGTCAGCACAATGCCATTAAGACACAGCAGCAGAGGATCTGGTCCCTCTGTGTCTTCAGGATCTGTGTCTTCAGACGTACTGTGAATTGCAAACCTACCCAGCTGTGACATTTCAAAATGCAATCTCTTAAAGGCGTTTGTAAATTATCACATCCTGCCTGCGCACAGTCTCAAGAGGTATTATTTGCAGATGAAACCTCTTGGTAAACAGTATAACTGAAGAATAACAGCTATTTAGAGCTCAGAGTAGTTACATGGTAATTATTTCGGTTTCCCCCAGAAGAGGAACTGCAATGGGAAGTGACACTAGTTAGTGCTCTGAGAGCAGTTGTTATCCTGATGAGACCAGTTAATTCTCTACCTGTGGTTTCTCCTAGAGACATACTGAAATAATAGCTTGTCTGCAGCTGACTTTAAACATGCCTAATTGTCTCATTCAATATGCACCTGTTACAGTGTCAGAGGTTCTAGTAAATAATAAAGTAATTTAACCCCTTTCTCCAATTTAAGGTTTCATTGCAGACCTCACAGCTTTGAAACTACTCATTCTTTGAAAAACCAGAAACTCTCCATGCTTGCAATCACCAAATCAAGTATAATAACCTTTCTCAACCTGGGGAAATACTAGGTAATCTTACTTGAGCTGTGAGTATTTTAAAGTAAAACAGTCAGGGAAATAAGAAATACACACTGAAGAAGGATCATCATTGGAGGGATGCTATGGGCCTGTAATAGGAGTATAACTGAATCACCAAAAGGTTAAAGACCCTTGAAAGGTAGAAATCTTAGTACTAGACACCTTGAAGGTTTAAATATCACCTCTGAAGTGAAGAGCACACACCCATCTTAAAGCAAAATGACCACCCCAACATGCCTTGGGGAAAAGAGCTTATGACTGACTTCTCAGCAAGCACTTACAAAAAACATATCCCTGAGCAGATTCCCCTCAGACTGTTTCAATCAGAAAGCTTTAAGACCCGTGTTAGTGACCAGCAGTTTTACTCTCCCTCAGACTTGTTGGTCTGACATGCCTCCCACAGTTGCCACAAAAGATTGCAGTAAGGAGAGGTTCCAGATTTTAAATATGTGGGCTCACCTGCATGCCTCATATTTCTCTTTCATATATATTTTATTTTGTGTAACGAGATTTCATAGCACAGAGTGAATTAGAAGACTGTGCCAGAAAAGACAACATCAGAAAGATGGAAGACTGGACTAAAGTAGCTGCCAGAACTATTTACAGAGGGCACCCCAAACCCTAAATAGATTTACTTCTGCTGCTTGAAACATTCATGCTCTCAAGATGGAATCAGATCAGTCTAAGATGTTATTTCTTCCAAGAAGTTCTTGACAAGTTCTTCAGAACTAAACCACATTAAAACACTGTAGGAAGGTGTTAATTCTTTTAACATGTAGAACCGTGCAAATTGCAGGCACATAGTGTGCTCAGATATGAAAACCAAGAGCAGATATATAAATGGTACCTCTCATCAGTAAAGCACGTCTCATGTGTCTTCTCAATACCAAGGGCTAAATAGCAAGCTTGTTCCAGTCACAAGCACAGCAGCCATTCAAGAGTGATGGACTCAGAAACAGCCTCCTTTTGAGTTCCCTAAACATATATCCTACCTACTACACTCAATCTAACACACAATCTTAGTTCCATTGTTCTCTGCTGGCTTTTCTGCCCTCTGCAGTCTAACTCGAATACTTCACAGACCATAAGAAGGTGATTGAGTTACCTCCAACTTAGTGCTGTTTAACAGCTCAAGGATTATAGCAAGTGTTCAAATGAGTTAGGGGAGTGAAATGAGAACGAACAACCTTATGTTATCTACAGGAGGTCTCATGATTGTTCCCTCTCTGCCGGTACCCTGCACAGATCAGGACAAAAGGGGAATCGTGTAAACATTGAGTGCCTTCAGAAAGGTATCCTGAAGTATAATGCTCACTTCAGACAGAAAGTGAAATCACTGTATCTTTCCTACAAATACTTACAGCTAGGAGTTGAAGCTAATAATCGAGGAAATGGACTACAAACTTGCCTTAAACTCGATGAACTCACATATCTGACAACCACAAAACTTCACTGACTCCATATTCAGTAGGCAATGGTGTAATTAGTTTTTAAGTAACTACATGGGTAGAAACAAAAAAACCAACCAAACAAGTAACGACACAGACCCGTTCACACACAACAGACATTTTTCAATAGGCAAGCACATTCATAAAAATATTGGCCTTGAATATTTTATCTTCATCCTGCAATTTGTGGGAGAATAAAGTTATTCCTAAAGAATGCAGCCATTGCAACCAATTTAGGAATATCAAGATGAAGTGTTCTTCCAGCTGTGGATTGCAGACTACTGCTGACCCATAAAATAGCAGGACTCTGAGACAATCATCTAGACCATAGACTTATTCTCACAAAGCAAAAAAAGTTGTGGGAAAATAATAATCTAAAAAGTAGCTTGATTTTGGTTTCATGGCAAAAGTGTCATGGCAACACTGTCTAATATGGCTCTTAATACAATCTTTCACTTTAAAAGAGTTGAGAAATGGAGATACCATGCCCTCTTTTTTTTCTTCCGACCCAAGTATCACATGACAGTGACACATTTCTACCATAACTACTTATGTCTATTGTCTTAAAAAACTCCCCAAACTTCCATATCAACTATGAACACAGTGAAATTTATAACATAGTAGACAACAGCAGACAAAGCCTATGTATCTTCTGGCAAGAATTCAATTTTTTTATTCTCAGTAAGACCACCTCACTTTGAATGAAAAGAGGAGCAACATTAAATACTTGCTTTCATTTGGCTGCAAGTGTCAGCTGCCAGATCCACAATTCTGTCTCTGTTTTGCCACTGAATAAGTCTCAATCTTTATGGTCTTCCCAGACTTAATTTACACAATAAAATTTAGTTTGCCATCTTCAGTACTGAAATTATTTTCTTTTCGCCATGAGTTGAAGGTCTATCCTGTTATACTATGCAGCTTCATATATGACAAATCAAGAAGCATGCAAATTTTACTGCACACCCAGGATTCTCTTCTGAGTGCAGCAGAGCGCCTGCTGTGTGAAGCAGTACACATTTGAATCTTTTCTTGCTTGTCATTTGCAATTTGTTCTACTGAAACTGGAACAGCCACTTAAGGGCAGGCAAAGTGCCATCTTATGAGTGGTACGAGCACAAACCACCAAGAGACTACATACGGAAATCAAAGTTATTCATGACGGCAGTATTCCAAGCTAGGAATATCCAAGCAGCTGTGAGGGATGATCTACCCTGCCTATTTTTAATGGGATGTGTCACTGGGCCTAGATTAATTTCAGAAATAAAAGATAGTTTTGCAAATATGTGAACGGAGTTTCTATGACTCTGCTGAATTCAGATCAGCACAATGCAACAGTGGTGTAATTCTGGAGATTTCCAGGTCTTCTGGCATGTTCCACAGGGAGCAATGCTGAGCACACTGTAAAGCTGAGAAGAAGCATGCCACCATGCATCAGCTAATGTACACAAACACGTGCTCTCTCCCAGAATATACTAATAGAGAGGCTACAGTTTGCTCTTTCCCTGGCAAATCCAGATTTACACAGAACAGAATACATGAATGCCTCTGTCTCATCATACTCCTGTTGAGATCAGTGGCTATTCTTCCACTAGCTTCTATGGAAATCTGAATGGTTTAACCTTGATAGAGGGCTAGGACAAGGAAATCCTGTCCTGTAAATTTAGATCAGAAAACCATTTCTGTGACTTTCAGATTAGGAGATCTACATCTCCATTATAATATATCTGAATGACGGGATTCAGGCTTTGTACGCAGTTAAGTTTCTTGGGGTTACAACCACTTGATTTCTAATTCAATAGAAGTAGGTGTGAATGCTCAAATATTGCTTTATCATACTGTCATGGCAACAAAATCCTCATAGCTGCAATGTCATTGTTAGTCACATATCAAAGGACAACCAGAGGATGTTCACTGCCTATACCCTCCTCAAAGGCTAATACCACAAAAAAGTCCTATTCCAAAACACTGAAACATTTACTACTGGAACATCTATTTCAGGACCACTGTAATGCAATTTTCTTCATACAAGCTGACATTCTCTTTAATGCCTTGTATTTCCCCCTCTTCACTGATATACCAACATTACTAATCAAACCTACATATTTTTTATGGATATTTTAAGAAATATGAAAAGGAAGGCTGTCTAATAGCAAACATATTACAGAGAACCTCAAGATTAACTTATGAAATAATTCTAGATAAAAAGTATAGTATTTGTAAACAGATACGAGTCTGGTATTATGCTGAATGCTTGTTTAAACTTACTTCTAGTCGCTAAAAAAAAATAAAAAAATCAAATAGAACATACTTTAGAACGTCTTTTAATTGATGAACAATTTCTACAATCTGCAGTATTAACAATCTCTAAAACAAATATCTATATCCCAAAAAATCTTAAAATCTTTGCATATAAATAAGTTATTAAAAGTATCATATTGTTTTCCTGTCTCTGTAAACTGCTAATGATAACACATTTCAGAAGAAATAATAGTAATAAGCAGCTGCAGTGCATTTACATACAATTCTATACACGATACACTTAGATAAATTCTTCTGTACTTACACTTTTACTGTGTATAACTGAAAGGACATTCGAGACCAAACACAGAAGCAAGAGAGGTATGAATAAAAAGACAACGTTTCAGGAGATACAACATAACACAGAAAGTATTGTACATTAGCAGCCACTAGCAGTTGCAGGCATGAACTTAAGAGCAAGGTCCTGTGAGAGGGCTAGAGTTACCCAACATCCAGGTCGTCCAGTTTGACTCAGTGCAGCCTGAAGTTCACTTGCCACACTTACTTTTGCAACCTATGAGTTCACCAGACAAGTCTTCTCCATTGGGAAAGTCATACGGATGACTCAGTGAGGGACATCTGTAAAGGCTGCAGTCCTACTGAAGGCACTTGGGGCCGCTAGAATGCCACCACTGGTGTATAGTACCAGACACGACTGAGAGAACCTCCTGTGAAGGTGTGCCATCATGAAAACAAGATTAAGGCGCTATCCTTGGCGAACAGAAACCTGTCACTTTAGCAGCCTTGTAAAGCACAGCACAGGCAATAACAATACAGAAACTCTCTTGAGCTAGAGAACACAGAGCTTTGCAAAAAAATGAAGTGTTTGTTTTTTAAACAGCCATTGTAACAAACCCAGAATGAAACATTTTAATGGGCTATAGTTAATCATCTATAAAAACTGTATATTCGGTGGGAATTTAAACTGTAAACTCGTAATAAATAATACAGCATCTCTCAGCACATTTTAAGATATACATTATGAAATATTTTCAGAAAAGCTTTCAACCTTTTTGTTACAAAACACATTTAACCAATCCTTTATGAACTGCAGACAGTTTGCCTGCCTGAAAATTTTGATTTATGAAGCCCTACTGCCTAGTTCAGAATACTTATTTGTATTAACTTGCCTTCCTTTTTTACTTTCTAAGGCAGATTAAGTAAGAGCTGAATTTACAGAAACTGTTAATGGGTACCTTAAATTATAAATTATTACAATGTTTGTCATTTGTTTTCATTCTAGTTTATTTAGTAATCACATAAATATCCAAATATCCACTGAAGCAAGCTACTGTGAAGACTGCAAGTGCCACACTCAGAGTGGCTAGACCTAGATTTAAAATATTCTATCTGGATAAGAAAAGGTAGATTCCATCTGGTCACAGAAAAGGTCTCCATGCACCTCCCTGTTAACTAGCCGTTGCAATCTATCCATTAACATGAACCTCACTAAACGTTACACTCACTGGGCATTAGAAACAGCATACTGCACTGTTCCTCCAAGGCAGTTCATTTTGAACTAGGTGATGGAGAGCAGTATGGCAGACCCATCTTGGCATACCAGTATATCTCAAGACATATAGGCTAATAGATTGTAGTACAATAGCTGAGTGGAGCAGGAAAGCTCTCTCTGTAACACACCCTTTTTGTGTACAGAGATCTTCCTAGCTGATCTCCTGAACTCCCTAGGAAGAAGTTATGAGACCACACTGAGCTGCCTCTCTTCTCACATCCTGCATGGTATGAGAAATTACATCTATCAGCTACTGCTCAGAATGGTCTCAGCTTGGCAACTAATGCAGAAGATGCAATACCTCAGCATCATATTCCTTTCTGCTGCCCATGCCTTGAGGCCAGGATCTGGCTTCCAGACATTCTGGGCATAGCTGGGACACAAGCCACCTCAATCTGTCCTAAAACAGCCTTTCACAGTGGGAACACTGTGAGAGTGCTGGGGAGAACCTCAAGAAATCCAACTGCTTTCAGCTGATTTTATACAAAGGGTGGTCTGTTTCTGTTATTACCAATAGTAGGCAATGTCACCTAATGAATAGCTATCTCCTTCCAAATGCCTATTCCTGTGTACTATCATTAAAAAAGCTTAATAAGGCCATGTTCTAGATAAATTCATTTCAGAAGGCATATATAGCACAAGAAAACAATTTGTTAAAGATTACATAAAAACTTTAGAGTTGCTGATGTTTGAATACATTCCTAATCTTACATAAGCAGGAGGATTGAAATGCTTTTGAAAACTAGGAATATTGCAGAGAGGATGACAAAAAAAGATAGGTATAAAAAAGAAGTTGGAAGGAGAGCACCACATTAAAATCATACTTAATTTTTAATGTCCATTTAACAAGTTACTTAAGTGTTTCATGATGTTATATTGAAATTTAAGTGAGCTACCTAGGATAAAATCCTAGCCCAGTGAAGTCAATAGCAAGAGGATTTTACCTGCAATTCTCACTATCTTTCAGAGGATATTTTAACAACATAACAACTAGCAACTGGAAAAGAGGAAGAGGCCTCAAGTTGTGCCAGGGGAGGTTCAGGTTGGACAACAGGAAGAATTTCTTCACTGAAAGGGTGGTCAGGGATTGGAACTGGCTGCCCAAGGAGGTGGAGTCATCATCCCTGGAAGCATTCAAGAAGCAACTGGACATTGCACTTAGTGCTATGGTCTAGTTGATGTGGTGGTGTTTGGTCAAAGGTTGGACTAGATGATCTTGCAGGTCTTTTCCAACCTTAATGACTCTACGATTCTATGAAAAGGTATACATGAAGGCTGCAGTGAAAGATTTCAGTCAAAAAAGAGGAGGAAGAAAAGATATATGTTGCTTACTTTTTTTAAGTACCTGCCATGTAAAATAATCTACATTGCAATCTCTCTGGTCTATGAAACATTGAACGTGATACTGTAAGAAATTTTTAGCTTTATTTTATCATGACTATTTCATAGCTGTAAATCAGTTTTTAAATTCTATCATTACCTGGTACAGTGTTGCTTTATGAAAGTGCAACCCAAGATTTTAGCAAACAGTGCTGTATTTTTTTCATGTCACATGTACAAAAGAATATAAAAACAGCTCCTTGATTGATATATGATAATATCCTTGGGTCACAATGAAAACAAATATAATACAGTATTATAGTGCAAGTATTCCTTTTATTGCAGGAATAGTATCTGTGGGATACACTCATCCAACCAAAGATTTCAAAATCACATCCTTAAAGCATCCAGTGCATTTTCAAGAAATGGATAGCTATGGTCTTCAGTGAGCTGCCCTGACAGTAAAAAAAGGCACAGAACTTAATCTAAGCTTAGTTACTTGTATGTCATCACACTATTTGGTTTGCTAACTAAGATAAATTTCTGAAAAATGCCACCGTGTTCCTCATGGATCAAAAAGCAAGTGGATTTTATAAAACAGTACTCTAAGAATTTTGGACAAATACAACTATTAGTCTGAACATGTGTAACACAACTGTTTTGTGATTCAGTATAAATGTAGTTTATATTTTAAACTTTTAATAATTTTAGCTGCATATAAAACAAAGTAGTAAGTAAAATTATAGCACCTTGCGTAAAATTTGCTTTAAAGAATACAAAGATTACACCTTTTAAAACTGAAAAAAATACAAGTATTCTACCTCAAGTCCACTATGCACCTGTCATTTGAAAGGAAACACAAATGTGTAATGACGACACGCATAAATATCAGAAATGTAAGGTACAAAATGGAATTTGAAAGTTAAGGATATAGCAAATCCTTGCCTTTTTATCAAATTACCTGATATACCAGAAAAATTGCAGCTACAGGTTTCGAAAAAGCTGTATCATCATAGAATCATTGAAGCTAAAAATGGAAACTGCCTATTCAAGTACATAGTTCAAACTCCTGTGAAATCTAACTGAAAACCTTCCAAGAAATTTTATGCATTTATAAGCACTACTGTGTCATTCCATAACCTAATTGATCTCATTGGTAGGATCTTTCTTCAGACACTCATTGGCTTTTTACCTTGTTTCAAGTTCATATAATCAGTTTCAGTTACACCTTCATACTAAGAAAACCTTGTCCTTTACAAAAAATTATACATACTAACGATTCAATCTGACTTTTTTTCTCACTTCAACTGATTTTATTTTAGTTCTGTGACTTTTCAGAAGATTGTCTCAATTCTTGAAGTACTCAAAAATATGACTGCACTTCAGCAATCACAAGTATTCTGATTTCCAGCTGCCTAATGCAGCTCTTCTGCATATATACTCTTCTTTTGACATTAGTGATGCCAGGAGCAATTTTGTTGCCTACGTTATCAAAGCTTCTTACCACAATACTACATTTCAATCTTCTCTCTCTCTCACTAAGTATCCAAGTTTCCTCAAATGCATTACCTTTTCTCTGAATCTCTTAGGCTGTGTTTAATTTACTGGACCTCTCCCACTCAGGTATCATATAATGCAATATCATTTGTAACTTTCATTAATATACTGTAGATCCTTCTTGCAGATTATTAAAGACATTAAGTAGAATTAGGTCAACAGAGCATAAACAATTAATGGAAAGGGAGCAATTAAAATTGCACAATGGGATGATTCAAAGCACAATCTGTATTTTAAGATGTTACTTGAAATATATTTTATCCCACAGAGCTATTTATAAGAAGTCAAATATCTTGCTATAGCTACAGTCTCCAAATGCAATACTGGGATTTTTCCACCCACATAATTTAAGTGTAGAATAGGAAACATGCTGATTATCAGACTTCTTCTGCGAATGAGTCCCATTCCAGACACCAGAGAAAGGTAGGCACATCAAGTCTACCCTTCAGCACAAACTTTTAACCCCTTAATTTGATAAAGGTAGGCACATCAAGTCTACCCTTCAGCACAAACTTTTAACCCCTTAATTTGATATCTATTATGCTACATAACTTTAAAATTAGAAATGAAAATACATGGAGATCCAAACTTGTGCTGACAATCAGGATTCAGCTGCTTTCCAAATTCCTTCTGCAGTGTGATATGTAATTCAAAGAATGTTGAACCATGTGCTACAGTACTTGTAACTGGAAAGGTATTACTTAAAATGAAGCTTAAATAACATTCAAGCCACCTAGTGTATGAGAAACATAATTACCTAATTTACACTCTGTTTTCCAGAAGACTCACTTTCAGTGCAACTTATCAACTCTCCTTCTGTTCTTCATGATGACTACAGGTCAGAACAGAAGGTACAGTAGCCAACTATTTGTCAACCTCTTGAAAATAAGAAAATTGTTTGAAGAAATAGACAATTAAAAATCAAAGTGAAACCAAGGATGAAAAGGTAGGCCTGAAAATATATCAATTGTAAAAATAATACAGTCCATGCTATTTTATGCACAGTTATTTATTCTTGTTCCATGTTTTAAAACTTGGACTCAGAAAAATCAAAGGAAGTATTGGGGTTTTACCCTCTTTCTTGTTTTCCACTAAAAGCACCATAGTTACACAGCTTGATTTAATCGTCCTTTTCCACAATCACTTCTCCATGAAGCACCCTTCTTCTCTGCCGCAGCATGTGGAAGTAGAGTTGTGGAAATACTTGATAAAAGCATAAAAGAAAGTGAATTAGGTTAAAAGATTCAACAGATCACATAATGGAAAACCACAATTTTGCAGAATGAGTTAAGATTATGGCACACAGTGCTGCAGTTCATTAAGGTAAATAATAACAAGTCATTAACATTGCAGTGAATTACAAAGCAATAATTACTGAAAAGTCAGACAAGGTCCCCTGAATATGTAACCTGTGTTCAAGCAACTTTACTTCAACTCTTTCTTTGTAGAAACAGGACTTAATCACATTCCAGCAGTGCCTGAAGCCTTGAAATCTGTGCCAAGGTACGCACATTTGAATTAAGACTCTGAGGATACAAATTTACCCTACCTGCTCAAGTCTCAAGTGAGGAGATCCCTCTCTCCTGGCCCTCTGTCATCTATTATATTATTGCCCTGCTGACAGATTTGATTCTTGTATTTAATGGCTAGAAAACTGGATTTATTCCTGAAACATTAAGTCATATAAACAGCTGTAAAACCATTACTAAGTTACGACATCTTAGGATGTTTTTTACTCACATAAATCTCTCTTGTTGGCCTTCACGACTTCTTGTGACAAAAAAATTCACAGTGTCTGTACATACTATGAAAGTCCACGTTTAAGGTCTCCTCCTTCCTTTATGAATGTAGACCACAGACCTATTAATTTCAATTTTTCCTGCGTTTGAATTTCTCTCCCTGACCCGCTGCCTTGTTTCTAACCTCAATGTACAGATTATCCAAAATATTCTAATACATATTTTATTGCTAATATTACCTAAAATATGATATTTCCATAGTTTGATCATCCATGTATGTGAATCAGGTTGCCTTCTCCTTGTCTTCACTGCTTAGGTATCAGTAGAAATAACGCTAGAAGTGAAAGACAATCTCTCTACTCTTAGTTTCATTCAGCCAATTATCTGTGGCTTCTGGTATCCATTAATAACAAGGATAAATGGATTAATCCAGGGACTGAAGATGTTCTGAGAGGTTTGGGGGGAAAGGGAGGTGTTGATTTCTGTGAAAATGCTATCTTGGAGAATATTGTTTCCAAATTTTTTGCAAGCATACTCAAATGGTGATTTTTCAGAGGTAAATGAGTATTAGTAGCAATAAAAACACAGCAAATCTCAGGAACACATTGCAGGACCATTTATAAGCCATTTCTTCAAAGGGGCTGAGGCACTAGAAAGTCTCAGCAGCACAGCTACAGACATTTCTGCATGGAAGCAAAAAGGTTTTTCACTTTGTCCAAGTCTTAGAAATGTTTTTAGCATTTTTACTGAAATTTTTAAGACGGCTTATGCTCTTAGATAACAGGACAGAAAATTTCAGTCTAACCAAAGTCTTTCCAGCAAAGCCTGGAAAAACAGAAAGCAGGCATTTATAATAGAAAGTGTTCAGCAAATTTCACTACAGGCAGTGTTTCCAGCATTGCTGATGACTGACTATTATGCTGTTAAAATGTTTCTACAGTTAAATAATACTTACATGGCACATAGGAGAACATGACAATAATAAGGAAGTAATAGTAGTCAAAGGAGACATTATATTTGTTGGGAAGTCTCAGTGAAAACATTCCTGTTTTCTTCACATAGGGTAAAGCAGCATATATGGTTAGCAGTTCACCTGCAACCCCAGCAGGATACAAAATGATAAAAAAGTTGTATCTGCATAAAAAAGTAAAAAAAAACCTTGTGAGAAACACTCCATGAATTTAAAATTTTCTCTTATTATTAGTGGCACAGCAACATATTACTGTAGTTCCTGCACCAAAATCAAGGGCCGCATCCTGACTTGGCTCAGAATACCAGTTTCAGTTACTTTGGATAGAGTTGCTTAGATTTACAGAGAATGCATTCCTCAGTGCTTTTATTTAAAAACAGTGAAGTATCAGAATGTTTGTATGTCTTTATAATAAAACAATCCTCAAACTTGCAGTCTCCAATAATGATTTTTTTCCCATGTACTGATCTTGCTCCTGTTGTCATTGACAGGATTCAGATCAGGACTGTCTTGGAGTCAGTTGTGCTGTTTGTTTGTTTATCCATAAATCTTGATGGGATATTTTGGACTCTATGAAAAGATAATGCATTTTCAAGTGTCTTGTTTATAGTATATTTCACCATATATGTCTGTTGTAAAAATGTCAATTTTCCCTTGTCTATATTAAGGAAACAAAATCTTGTCATTCAAGATATGCTAACCTGATGGCAAAAAGTATATCTGTCAATGTATTACTTCCTGAATACATTTTTCTTTCTGAAGCCCACAAAAAAAACTATTAATGGCAACCAACCTGACTATTTTTAAGTTTGCCATTTAGTGCTTAAACATAATCAAGTTTATCACTTTAGGCACTAGCAAAAATATAACATATTATAAGACTGGACATAAATATCAGACATATGAAAGAAGTGCATTAGAAGCATGAAAACTGCATTATTTATAAAACAGAAATGAACGAAAACAACAAACAAACTCTTTTAAATAAGAGTCATCTGTACTGAACGTAGGTTAGATATTTTCCTTCTAGCACCCTAAGTCTGTCTTACATGTAGTTCTAAAATAATAAATACAGAGAATACTCTTCCAGTTAAATCTCCTGATAAACATTTGCTCTGAAATATATGTGATCTAGGGGCCAACCCTAAGTATGCTTCAAAATCAAAATAATTTTGATATGGAATACACTTTTTATGTGGGCTAAATTAAGTCAATATTTAACTGCACTACATGGATATAATCTTACAGAAGCTCCCTCTGATAAAGCAGAACTTCATATAAAGTAATAATATGCACACAGACTGAGTGACAACGCCCACATTTTCAAAGAACTGACATCCACGAAGACTAGCACAGGTGCTTAATTTGGGGCACTGTATTCAAAAGCATCTTAGAGAGTCATACTTAAGTTAAAACATGACTCCAAATATAAAGAAAAAAAATTTAGAGTAAGTGAAAGCAGAGCTCAAACTGTGAGACACAGAAAGCAAGAACAAATCACACTCCAAAAACCTCAGTTAAAGTATTTTTAACATTTAAAACCAAGCAACAATGATCCCAAGTACAGAAAGCAACCAAGTTGCACTGTGCTGGCACATAACCAAAGCTCAAAACTCTCCTCTCCTGTGTGTTAGCTCAGCATGCGTGAAACTAACATGCACAGAACCACAAGAAACTGAAGAGCAAGACATGTCCACCTGGCCCATTTAATGAAGTATGGCAAATGGTTGAGCAGGTTGAATGTGTAGAAGGAATATCGAGTAATCTCTGTTACAGTCCATACCACCAGAAAAAGAATAACGCTCTCCTCATTCTGGATCTGCAGAAGTATAAAAAAACCAACATTTTCTTCATCCTTAAGCCTATTTTCTGTGCCAACTGTAACAGACTTCTCTTTCAGATACATGAAACAGAACTAACATCTTGTAAAGAAAGAAGATTTTGTGATAGAAGTGATATGCTGAAACGGTGTACAGTTCATTATCATATGTATTTACTAACATACATACTCAGTGCAAACTGAGCAATCTTTATCCATTATGCAAATATCAAAATAAAGCCCCCTGTAATTATACTTATTCCTCCTCTTTATTGTCTACATACATTTTTTCTACACTAACTGTGCCCCTCTTTTATTTGTAGTTGACTTGTTTATTTTCTTACTCCTCAAAACAGCAAGAACAAAACAATGCTACAGAAGATACATTCTTTTCATGATCAGTTTTTAACCACCCTGCTCTTCATTACTGTCTCCTAGACTTTCTCTTACTTTTTTATCTTGCTTTATCCTCCCCGTATAATGCACGTCTCCATGAAACTTTATACAAAAGGAATTGCTTTGCATAATCACTAACTGGACCTTGGTCACAGAAGATCATGTTTGGCAGACTTCAGGGACCTTTCAGATAGTTGAGGAGATGGAGCACGGATGGATCACTACATGAACAGTAGCTGGTAGACCAGGAGCTATGGGTAAACTCACTCAACAATGTCATTTAAGTTCTGAGTCATTAAACTGCCTCATCAGTAGGTAGCACATCTCTGCTGTTTCAAAACATCGGTTCTTTTTCACTCTGAGTGAACAAATAAACAGAAGTCCCCAAATACAAAGAAGGCACCTGGGGATCTATTACAAACGCTACCATCTGAGAAGAAGAATTACATGCAAGTAATTTTCTTTTCTTTAAGAGGAAGGAATTTTGTAATACGCTTCCATGCCTAAAGGCTGAAAAGCTCCAGGGATGTCTGTGAAACAAAACAAAGTAACACAAGCTTTGTTAAAATTGCAAAAAAAGGGGAATTATTTTTTTTAAATAAAATGCAACATGGTGACAAAGCTTACTACATCTCCAAGATGCTGAAAATCCATGACTGTGTCAAAAGTCAAGAAGAATTGGAAGTGCTCATAAAATCACTCCCTCGATGTGTCAGTCAAAGAAGGTGCACTTTTATTGGAAGGATCTTACCAACATCATAGGAAAAACAGAGATATAAAAATAGCACCAAAATCACAAACCAATAGGACTAATTGAAGTGCAAAGACATCCAAACAAATAAGCAAAGGTAAGGAAAGAATAAGGCTGTTATGCAATTAGAGACAAACACTGATAGCCCAAACTTGGATTCATGTCACAGTGCTAAATCCAAGCAGAAGAGCTTTTAAATAAGTATGCAGAGAATTCCTATCTGTTGCCTTGCAAATCTTCAGTCAAGTGGAGAGATCTGGGTCTGGCTATTACCACTGACATGCCTCTCACCACCTAAAGTGACCCTGAACATTCATGCCTCCTAAGCAGTAACAGCATGAAACACAATCAGGCATACATTCAGATGTGTTTTTTTCTTGAACACAGCTTGATCTACTGTACTGTAGACAGAGGAAATAAAAGAAATTACTGGATATGCTAAAGATTTAGTCCACTGCAGATAATAAAAAAATGGCAAAATGCAGTGCTATAGCCCAGCATTTCTGTAAACATTCATTATAAAAACCTTATTCTTTGAGACATTTTCCCTTAAGGAAAAAATGAAAACACTTAGCTTACAAAACAAACAAACATTCAAAAACCAAACAAACCTCCAACAAACAAACAAACAAACAAATGCCCCAAAACATAAACAAAAAAAAAAGCTATGAAAAGCCTATTCCATGTTAAGAAAAGCAACAATAAAGGAAAAGATGCAGTGTAGCAAATGAGTCCTCTGTGAACTTAAACAAAGAGATTTGATGAGGCAGGTGCTAGGATAATCCATTTGCAGAAAGGCCTATGCCATCTGCCGGTGAGACAGTTTAATGGCTCAGCTTTTCAAATTCTAAAGAAAGTCAGGAGCACAAAATCTGTCACTTAATTCTTATATGCCTTTCATAGAGACAGATTAATTCAGCAAGTGCTAGTTGAAGTTTCTGAAAGGGAACTGGTAACACTGCTCTAGATTTTCTGCTAAACAACAGCAGTAGTCACTGATCTCACTTAGACCACAGCTGGCACAATGCGGAAGACACTGCTGATTCACAGCTAAGACCCAGAGTCAGTCTTCTGGGAAGATGCACATAAATTCTATTTTGTAACCCCAACTTCCAAAATTGCACTCGGGTATGTAAGCATTCTCTGTAGGAATATCATTAATTTTTAAATTGGTCTTCCTTTTGAAATGAGAACTGTATTGATAGCTTCTTCTTAAAAACAAGCAAAACAACCTGCTCACGCACATACCTGTTTTATACTATGTGCAATGAACCACACCATGAAGATTCTTGAACTCACTTGGACCCCAGTCACAAGCACAGATGTGCGAACTATTCCTTAAAAAGAGAAACATGTTATCTCTGTTCCACAATTCATGTTTTAACTAGTGACAAGAGAAACTAAAACAAAGAACTCACCAACTGCACAGTGGACTACCTGTAAATAAGAATAAGTTAGAGGTTACTGATGTGCAGCACGTTACTAGTTACACTATAAACATGGCCTTTTGATATTAATATAAACCTAGGCTTAATTCTGAAGGGAAGTGTTTTGTGTCTCCAACTGACAGTCTTTAAAATAAATACATGGCAGAGTCCTGGCAACCAATGGGCTCAGTATCTCAGCTGTCCAAATGAGTGAAAGACATTTATTTTCAAAACTAATTGTATTATTAGACATTTAGATACTTATAAAGCTTTTTTTTTCAACTAGTAAGCTTTCCTTTCATCACCTTATTCAAAGAAGAATTTTACAGGACAAAATTTTACTATATTCAGCTGGTGACATGATTTTAATAGTTGTTTGAACTACAGATGTTGTAGGCAGATTGAGGAGAAAAGCTAAAATGTAAACAGGCACTCTTTTCTGTGTCTGGGAAAGAGATAAACCCAACAGCTTCATTCCATAGATGTACACAGATGTACATGAATCCAGTCCAGAAATAAGCAGAAGCAGGAAAGGCACACAGGATAATAAGTCCAGTATAAGGAAAAATAAGTAAGCTATAATCTCTGGAGATGGTGAGAAATATCTCCTATGCTAGAGGGTTGATCTGCTTGTTGGAATGTCTTTGAAATTTTGCCTTTTTCATTACACGCTTTCAAATCAAAGCAGTTCCCGGGCACTGTGTGACTTAAATATTAGAATTAAGTGCGAAGAAAATGTGCCCATTTGTTTCAAGTAATCACCTGGCCCCCCTTTCATTAAATAATAACAAACTTCATTAAATAATAAAGTTACAAGGATTTTTAGTACTAATATAATATTTTGATTTTAAATTCAGGATAATGTGTTTTGCCTATGCTATGCAGCATCCAGTAAAGCAAACTAATGTTTAAAATTTACCTCAAGCAAAGCAAATGTCTGGAAAAATTTAAGCGTCTTTTGAACGCTTCTGAATAAGCCTCTATGTGTTCCTTTCTGTATATAAAACCGCACCATGGCAATACCTAATACCAGCCACCTACAAAAGAAAGAGAATGGATACATTTCAAATTAGAATTCTAAAAATATCCATCCACTGTAAATAATTTAGTATTTTTCTTCACAGAATATCATTGCTTCTTTACTTGTCAGTGTTCTTAGATCATCAAAAATACCTTTAGACATAAATATTATGTTATGTAAACATTATGCTCATCTCTTTACTCCAAAAAGGATGGAGAATGACTTGCTACCTTCAGAGGATTGACTTGAATTGAGGGAACCTCCCAAAACCACCAGTCCATGACACCCTTCTCTGGCAGTGACTAATTATTTTTTACTATTAAATCCTCATGTATGAATTACTGTTACCTGAAAACACACAATGAACTTGGCACTGAAGCCACTGTTTGGGTTGCAGGTTTGAATGAGTAAAGGAGCAGAATCTATGCATACTGGGTTTAGATTTTTCATCGATTTCAGGACTGACCAGTTATCTGAATGCTTCTGTTTGTGACTGTCCAACTGAAGTTACCATTACAATTACATTTTCACAAGTGTTGAGAAGCAGTCTTTAAAAATCAGATGGTAAAGTGCTGAAAGATGAGTGTTCTATGCTCCTGGCTTCCAGGGGCAGGCATATTTAACTAGAACACTTGAGGGTGTTGGAAATTTTTTTAATTTTGGGGGGGGGGGAAACTGAACAATTATGCCAACTACTAACCCTTCCAATGTAAAAGAAAGAAACAGTATATATAAAACTTAAAAAACTTGATATAAAATTTAAATTGAATGGGAATTGAGATTAAAGAAAAATAAACTTCTAATCTGTGGTGGATTGATCCCACCTGTCAGCCCAGACACTGTACAATAACCCAAGACATATGCAGTTCCTTCCACAAAATAAATCCTATTTATATAATTTAGATTTTCAAAAGAGTGTACTGTATGTTCCTTAATCATAGAATGGTTTGGACTTTACAGATCCTCTATTTCCAAACCCCCTGCCTTGGAAAGGGACACCTTCCCCCAGACCAGGTTCCTCAGAGCCCCATCCAAGCGGGCCTTGGACACTTCCTGGGATGGGGCAACCAAAGCTTCTTTTGGCAACCTGTTCCAGTGCCTCACCATCCTCACAGTAAAGATTTTATTCCTAATATATAATAAAACCCTGCCTTCTTTAAGTTTAAAGACATTCCCTCTTGTCCTATCACTACAGACCCTTGTGAAAAGTCCTTCTCCAGCTTTACTGTGGCCTCCCTTCAGTTACCAAAAGGTCACAATAATGTCACTTCAGAGCCTTCGCTTTTCCAGACTGAACAATCTCAACTCTCTCAGCCTTTCAGAGCTATACCACATGCATAAAATATCATACTAGTAAGATGACTCAAAACTTCAAGTTTCAATCCAGAAAGACTAAGGAAGTACAACAATTCTTTAATATAGACATAGGCATAATCAGAGTTAGGGATGGCTATTTTGAGAGGTAAAAATAAAAATCAAAAATCATAATAATTTTAGTTTAACTTCTCATCTGATGATACTCAGAAGAATTACTCAGTTCTTTCGTTCTCCATAGGCTGGCCATAGCAAGCGTGCTGTACAGCAACAAGAGCTCTGGCTAAGAAAGGGCCCAAGTGACAAAAGAGAAGGGTCCAAGAAATACTCAGAGGCAGATTCAGAGAGCAAATAAACATTCAGAAAAATATTTATATTAACATTTGGATAAATACTTAACTCCTCTCCTGTCCTTACACTCTTCCCTGAGCATAAGTTATTGGCTAATGCTGGAAACAGGGTACCAGGAAATACTAATCTTTCAGTCAGAGCTGCTGTGCTGTAACAGCATGAGAGTCCCATGGATCATGTCAGTTCCCTGTTCATGTCAGCTCCCTGTTCACCTCAGATGGCACGTACCTCAGTATCAGCCCCTTAACAACTCTTACGCAAGGTGGCTACTGCTATGCAGTCACTTGGCATGGCCCATTTCAGCACTTCATGACAGCATTTCAAACTCACATAGTTAGTCAGGCTTCCCCACATGGTAGGAATGATTCCCCTCCTTGATCCCTTCTACTTTAAGACCATGAATCCAATCTGCCAGAGCTCCAAAATTTTCCCCCACAAGTGTTACTTAGATTTTATAACAGATTTTAAATATGAGTACATTTATTTCAGGTTGTCTCCTACCACTGTGGAAATTTGGAATTACTGGGATATCACTGGTACTTCTCCACAGTAAAGCTGCCCTGTTTTACAGTGAAGTGTTTGACAAAAGGAGGTTGACAGTGAGTTTACATCCAGCTGGCAGCATGAATGGTGGCAGCAACAGCTCTGTCCTAGCCCTAAACTGAGAAGTCAAAATACATCTAATCTAACAAGGCATTTTCTATACCTCATTCCATCACCAAAGTTCAGCAGAGAGAAGCATTGCAGAGAGAAGTAATCTTGAACTACATTCAGAAGCAAAGGCTGTAAGTATGTTTTGCTTAAATATTTATGTAGACATGAATTTCTGTAGATGGATTTATTCGGCTGTCAGTGGCTTTGACTTTGGATCTCAAGAAAGCCCTTGTACTTTGCAAAACACAAGGAAATCCTTTTTGATAGTAATGGAAGATGGGAGAGAAGGAAGTGGGAGATACTGAAGCAGCACCTAAGGTCAAAACTAGTATGGTTCAATGAACTTTTACAGACATATAAAAAAGTCACTGGCAAGAGTCTGTTCATTAGCAAATTCACACATGGACCACAAGTCTGGGAGCTCAAGAGCAATCTGTCAGCTAGAAAAACATTACCTTCGGTAAAAGCACTTTTCAAAAGGTGCTGCAGCAGTATATGAAAAGACTTAAATACATGTTCAAGATTCACAGATGCTAGAGGGAAGAAAGCCATTATGATCATTTCCCTGGCTTTCTCCATCAGTACTTGAACTCCTGCTTCAACTACAGCTCGTCAGTTTTGCTTTATGGGACTCAAAGGGCAGAGACTTCACTGGAAACTAAAGTAAAACCGGTCTTATGATGAATATCAACGTATAAGTTATAAAATGTTTCAATGTTAGCTTTCTTTTGAGCATGTGGAAATTAACAGGTTGGGGGTTTTATCCCCCCGAGAGCTAGAAAACGGGGCAAATTTTCAAGAAGTGAAAATACGTGATTCAAGCACTAATAACATAAGCCTGAGTGTTCTTACTATCTGTTACTCAAAATAAATACCCGCTTTCCTCAAGGCAAAGCCTCGCAGTACGGGGCACAAGCTCAGAGGAGCGCCCCGGGCTGGTGCAGCAGCAGCTGCTGCGGCTCGGCCGTCCCCGCTCATCACTGATGCCGGCTGGCCGGGCAGGCTGCGCTCGGCTCGGGCAGCCCGGGGAGCCGGGCTGGGCTCCGCTGGCCCCGAGGGGGGTTCGGGGGCCCGCACGGGCTGCCCCTTGGCCGTCAGGGCCCCGGCGGCACCGAGGAGCGCCTTCGCCTCCCCGTGCGGAGGCGGGGGCGGCGGTGCCGAGGGACGCGTCACCCCCGCCCGGCATTCCGGGGCCGGCTATACTTAACCTCGGCGGCGGGCAGCGCTGCACCGTATTAGGCAATGCCCGGCGGGCACGGACAGCCCCGCAGCCGCGGCTGCCCCGCATCCCGGCTCTGCCGCCCCGCTGCCCCCGGCCCCGCCGCTCGGCCCCGCGCTGCCGCCCGCTCACCCCGCGGTCATGGCCACGTTGTAGAAGATGAGCCAGGCCGTGGCCAGGGCGCCCAGCTTCCTCTTCTTGCCGTTCTCCTTCTCCTCGGCCGCGCCGCTGCCGCCGCCGTCCTCCTCGCTGGACGCCATGGCTCGGCGGGAGGAGGGGCTCCCCCCGCGGCGGGGCTGCGGCCGTGACAGCCGCGCCGGGCGATGTCTCTCACCCCATCTGTCTCCCCCGGCGCCGCGGCCGCCGCCAGCCGCTCACATGGCCCGGCGCGCCCCGCCCTCCGCCCCGCGGGGCTCCCCGGGCAGCCAGACCCGGACCGAGGGAGGGACGGAGGGACCCGTGGCGACGGACCCCGCCTTGCCGCTGACCGCCCGGCAGCGGGCGCAGCACACCCCAGCAAAAGTGACAGACAACAGCCCGGCTCCTGGAAACACTGAAATGTGTGTCTGAGGTCGAGCATCTTGGAGTCGGGTCGGAGACCGAGTAGTGGGAATATGCCCAGGTGCCCATTTCAGAGGCCAGACAGACACCTGCCAGGGTGACCTCGGGGAGAGAACACCTCCCAGTCTGGTAGGTTTCATAAATACCATCCCCAGTGCATGAGGAACACTAAGGCCCACACCTGAGAAGGGGGAAATTTCTTCCAAGGGCCTGAAGAACACCCAGCTGGCAGACTGAAGGATGGCATGTGAATATGTATGTTGTCTTGTAACTCTGCTCTCTGTGAACATGCACAACGAAACTAAGCCAGCACAGAAGGCATTGCTGGGACTGGCTCTGGAAGGGACAGCCTCAGCCTCAGCTAAGCTGATGTGACATGACCCTTCAAAGGTGTGGGTTGCACCTGCTAACCCGACACCTGCAGTCTATGCTAACCTGGGGATGCCCTTTGCTACTTAGGGCAGTAAAGGTGTAGCCACAAATCCTTCATTCCCAAGCCAAGCATAGTGCCCATGGGCACTCAACCCGAACACAGGCATATACAGACGGAAGAATTTCAAAACTGGATCAGGATATCTTTATTAAGTCCTACTTATTAAATCCTAAAGAATTTTGAGAGTCCAATTCTCTCTGCTTTAGGATGGGGTAGGTCATCTCAGCATTGAAAACACCTAGATGGGCTCAGTTTGAGGGCCTTACCATAAAATATAAGCAGATGTGCCTTAGAGAAACTAAATCTCCCCCTCCTCGCCAAAGTGCACCAGCAGATGTTGATCTTTCAGCCTCAAAATACAGACACTGGCAACCGCAATACATGTGCGTGCAAAATGAGTAGTTGGCAAAACAGCACATTGTATATGCAAATAAGATTACAGTAAGTACCAATATTATACATGCACAGATGTTTTTTGTGTTCAAGTCATAAATATAACCCAATCAGTATCCTGTAGTTGAAAAATTGAGACAAAAGAACTTACACACAGTATTGAATGACCTAACTCAGGAATTTTTGCCAGTATGGGACAATCTAAACCTACATTTAATCTCAGTGTAACAGCTCTAAATTGGTTTAAACTGTAGATTTCCAAAATATTTTCCGTATTTACTATTTTAATTCTGGATATTCCTGCTATCTTACACATTTTCGCTGCTTGAATTTCACTTCTCTCTTTAAATTTTTCTAGTTCTTGGTTTTGAGAATGCACTATTGAAATGGGCATTGCAAATTAACCACGTACTATGAGTAAAGTGTTTTTTGTCTCATTTGATTTTGTCAATTTATGGCTTCATTAACTGATGAAGACTTTCTCATTTTAAATTATGATACATGGAGACAGGTGTGACCTGATCCCAATTTTTAGTATTAGTTTTTATTTTTTATTACTTTTAGCTGTCTTCATTTTTCTCCTGAGATTTTTCCACAGCAGATTTGAGGGAACAAATCCTATTTGCTTTCTGAAGTAAACATTTTCCATTTTTAAATCCCTCCTTGGATGTTTTCCATGCTTTTGCACAGAATCTTTTGAAATTTGATAAGCAATGTATGCTACTTTCTCATTTGAATCCTGTATTACTTTCCTTCCCCTATTAATTTACTCAGTTTATTGATTTTGGATGCACACGCTATCTATAATGATGACCAGGTTTGTCTTCAGCTGATTTAGTCAATTAAGAACTTACTAGTTAGGATAAGTATCTCAGTGTTTTTACTCTACTACTGTAGTTGCTATTTATGAGCTTATAATTTCTCTTGCTATCACATGTCCATTCACCCAATGATGAGAACTTCCTGATTATCTCCATAATCCTTTTGAATTTGAATAAACAGTTTCTGCCATTTGAAAGTTTTGCCATTCCACATTTGTTTATGTTTCCTGACCATTTATCAAGGTATTAAGCACAAAACGTATCACAGAACATTCATAAGCATCCCACTGCTTTAATCTACTATAATAAACTTGCTCTTTTTTTTCCATTTGCCATGTTTTGATCCATGGAGAGACTTTGTTCCTTAATCTCTAACTACTTCATATCCTTGCTAGTTCCTGTGCGACAATTTTTCAGCAGCATTTTCAAAATGTGTTTATTGAGATACTTTTTTTAAATCTGTTTTGGTATTAACATGTTCCAGGAATAGCAATAAATTAGTTGAAACATAATTTTCTTTTCATAAGTTTCATATTGTTATTCTTTTAATTATGATTTCTGTCAACTATAATGTATATATTTGTGGTTTACTAGTCTGTATTTTCTGAATCCTTTATTTAAATTTCATAAAGTGCCAGCTATTTTTACAGCATTAAGTGCAGTATCTGTGCTTAAATAGAAATAGTGTACTTTTATAGTGGTAAAATTATTTCATCTAGTATTTCAACTTTGGCTAGCACCATTTGACCCCCAAAAAACCTCAAAATTACTCGTAAACCAGGTTTTGTCTACATACAGAAATGTAATCAATGCAGCTGAATAGGCTTATTACATTAATTGCATGATCTAAATCAGCTTATCAATTGTGTTCAACTTTGCTGTTATTCAAGTACAGTCTGAAATCAACCTTTCCAATAAATGTTAAGACAGTCAGATCAAGGTCTTTTGTGTTGTAGATGAGTTGTGTTTTATACTGATTCTCAAACTTCCCAGGCAGTTTGCCTTTATTCATTCAAGTTTCAAACTATCAATATTGCTATACTGTTGTTACAAAAATGAGTGTTTTTCCTGGTCTTCTTCATGACTGATACCATCAATATATATTTATCCTCTAGATTCCTGTTGCACATGTAGATATTCAATACCTTATAAAGCTGAATGGGTTTTATTTCCCATCTATTTCCAGAAATACAAGGTGAAGCTTTTATGAGGCTATTTTCTCATGAACTGTTCTACAATGATTTTTTTTTTGGTTGCAAAATTTATCTATTCAATATGGGAACAATTCTATGAAATTAAAAGATTTAGTCTTCTGAAAATAATATAATGACTTTTCAGCTCCACTATCACAGAGGAAGGTCATCTACTACGAAACACTGCAAGAATTACTTGGTATGAGCCATGCAGAATCATGAGATTATCTTTATACTTCAGAGTAGTTAAATGCCAGACAGTAAGTTGAAATCGTTAGGAAGGAGAATTTAGTAAAAAAATAAGCAACTTAAATTCTACTTGTCCTTATGACTTCACTTAGTGTTCCCAACACAGTGCAAGAACTTATTTAGACAACCGACTTACATATAGTCCTTGCACACTATTTTAGGTTTATGGTATGTAGTAATCAGTGAGGTATTCAAGGAAAAATTCAAATAAACAGAATGTAGCTATGTCTAAATTGAACAAAATAACATCTTACATTTCTTTCTGTGTATTCATCCAGGTGTGTACATCTATTATTTTATTTATTTCTCTAGGAATTTGACAGAAGATGCTTTCCAAAGATGTGGTATAGAATAGATTGCATAAATCTTGTGGGAAGAACTAGAAGATGTGCTTATATTTGGCACATCTGAAGCAGCTGGAGTTGTGAACTGCTACCACAAAATAAACTGCAACATTGAAGAACAAATACATGTTAAAGGGAGATTACTATCCTTCTCAGTTGAGTTTGGTTTATCTGAATTTTTGGTTATCCAAACGCAATATACTTTTTGCATTAATCGAACTCTGTACAAAAATTATTTTCTTTATGGGATTTTTTAGACTGTAGCACTGTTTAATTATCTTGATGTTTCATTGCACTGGTATGTTTGGATAGATTTATGTATAGACCGGTCTCACCCATTGTGATCTGTGCAGTTGGCAACTTTGCACACTGCAGGCTGGCCATATCAAGAAGCTAACATCACTCTAATGTTCTAATTGTATAGATACATGTATATAAAATGCATCAAACTTAAATTAGTACCATTAACTTCAATGGTACTGTTCATGTGAGTTAAATAAAATACCTGTTAAAAATTAACTGCTAGCATAAGTATGTTCTTAAACTCCCTTCCTTATATTATGCAATAAAATTAATATTTCTCTTAAATAAGAGAAGCTTTGCTACCTTGCCAACATATTTCAGGCAAATTTTTCACAGGGTTTCACAAAACATACTGCAATAATTCTAAAAATACTTCCCAATTTTTCATATATTTCTATGGTAGCTTGCTTGAGTGAGCACTACAATCTCTACAGAGGAGACTGCTTACATTATTCGTTTCAGAGCACACATAATCTAAGCGTGTTATTTAGTTTTATTTCAAGGACTTGAGTTAAAAAGGGCTCTTTATCAAGTGAGTAGTGTTCTAATCTAACGCCCGTTATGGTCAGTAGAAGCATTTCTACTTCCTTCTTCAAAGAGTGGTGGAGAACAAAAAGATTAATTTTAACCTCATCATTGGTTGAAAACTGGTCTGAGTTATCAGGAAGAAAAAGTGACCATACTGGGTGTAGCCACATTGGCCACACTGAGAACAGGTGTTTGTGCCAAAAAAAGCACTAGGACAAGTGGTTCCCTACAGCAGTGTCAGGAGGCTGGCACAGAGTGATGCTCCAGCCAGGGAAGTGCAGGGACCCGCAGATCCCAGCAGTCAGCAGTTTCCAAATTATCTGCCTTTTACAGATATATCACAATACATCACTATAATCTTACAAAAGCAAATGTTATAAACACATTTTTGTGTTTGACTCGTGTGAACTTTTTATTCAAAATCATTTAACAAAACTGTAGTGTAAACATATGAACTATTAGTTCATGTGAGTTGGATTGCAAGTACTGCTTTTAATTCAGAGAGACTGAGGAATATATAAACTCTCATTTCTGGCCTTTATGTGCAAATTTTAACTAGAAAGTTGCACATCACAATTTTTAATGTGGCCACAGCAAAACGAATTGTGTTATAAAATTGATTGTTAGAATACTTGCCTAGTTCTAAGATTACATGGATTTCAAGGAACTCAAGTTATATGCTTCATATAATTCTACTTGCATACTTCATAAATATTGAGATAAAAAGAGAAAATTAAATAATTTTAGCCTGACTTTCTATAAAACAGCAGACACCAGACTTACTGTATTGGTATGTTTCACATTTTCTCTTTATATAAGGGAACAGATAAGAATACTGCAAGCCATGCTACTTGTACAGTTGCAACATATTAGGACATGTACAGTAACATTATAGATGGGAAGTAAATCACTGTAGTTCAGTCCTTAGAACACTGACATGTGCCCTGTGACTTGGAAAAATTTTGTCTTAGTCATATCATTGTATTGTTATGCATTACAGAATCTTGTATGCCATCCAAAACATCTTGTACTTGCTCAGTCAAAGACAAAAGCTGTGATTAAATGGACTGCTGGCACTTTCTGTATTCTGAACCTTTCTCTTTTCCTTTAATTATAATTTCTGCACAGCTTCTAGTTCCAAAAGCAACGTATGCAGTGGACTATAATGAAAATGCAGTTAAAATAAAGGTCAGTGGTCGTTGTGAGACATCCATGGTTCTTCGTATCTGTCCCCTTACTAAAAGTGTACTGGCCTGAGTTTTTCCTGGCATTATACACCTTATCTTTACAATGCAGCAGCCATAAAATAATATGTGCTAAAATAAATGGGCATACAAGTAAAATATTACTCCAGTCAACTGGAACTGGGGCAGACCTCCATGGCCACAAAGTTTTTGCCTTCCTCTAAGAGAACTCTTATCTAATGCTGATATATGTCAGTTGTGTTATTGTAAAAAATATTAGAACTTCCCTAGGAGGTGCTGTTTCTAGGTATTCTTTCCTACCACAGGACTACAAGGAAAGTAATCGTTGTATATCATCAGATCCTTTTTATGGATGAACTATTGTCATAAGTTAAAAAACGAGACAAAGTATATAAACAAACAATATAACTAAAACACTTACTTAAGCAAATTTAGAAGTATGTCACATCTTTAAAATCCAGGAAGTAAGTTACACTGAAAATTAACTGAATACATGCCTTCATGAGACCCCACCCAGAGTACTGCATTCAGCACTGGGGCCCCCAGTGTAAGAAGGACACAGATCTGTTTGAGCAAGTCCAGAGGAGACCATGAAGATGATCAGAGGGCTGGAGCACCTCTGCTATGGAGACAGGCTGGAAGAGTTTGGATTGTTCAGCCTGGAGAAGAGAAGGGCCCAGGGAGACCTCACTGCAGACTTCTGGTGTCTGAAGGGCACCTACAAGAAAGCTGGAGAGGGACTTTTTACATGGGCATTGTAAAGGCATAGTGTAAAGACAAGGGTAACGACTTCAAACTGAAAGAGGGTAGATTTAGAAGAGATATTAGGAAGAAATTATTTTCTGTGAAGGCAGTGAGGCACTGAAAGAGGTTGCCTAGAGAAGGTGGCAATGCCCCATCCCTGAATATACTCAAGACCAGTTTGGATGGGGCTCTGAGCAACCTGGTCTGGTGGAAGGTGGCCTTGCCCATGACAGGGGAGTTAGAACTAGGTGATCTCTAAAGTCTCTTCTAACCCAAAACATTCTATGATTCTGCGATCACTTAATTGTATTTGAACAACAGTACTATATAAAAGAAAAAAGTGTGCAAAGAAAGAAATTTCCATACCAGTCATCTGAGACTGTTTACTTAGGACAAAAGTAGCACATATTCTTTGAAAAACACCCTACTTAACACTTGCTATAAGGTTTTCTAAAGATAAGCCCTGTGTCAGAGAACTGTTGGGTAGATAAGCTCCTCTGTCAAATCAATAGAGTCACTGTTGCAGAGGCTGTTTTTGGAATGAGGTCTGAAATAGAGCAGATGAATTATCCCCTGGACATGCCTGTTTTTCCCGACCTAGTCTGCTGAAGTACTGTCCCCAGCCATGCCTTCCCACCTCCGCACTTGCCTGATCTAATTCCAAGGTGAGTCAGAGGCGTGACATGATCCAACAGTGAATTTTCTGCAGTGAGGTGGTTTTCGGCTGGATCAGCTGATTGTGCCGCCACAAATGAAATGGATCAAATTCCAAATCTAATACGAGATATGTGGTGGCAGCACATAGTTGTGGGCACAGGGAGTGCAGTATTGTTACATTTTCCATCAGATGCAGAAACCCTGAAATTAGATGCAATTTGAGACTGTACCTTTGAACGAGACTCCTTACTTTTAGATAGCTAACTTAGGCAGCAGTAGGAAATAATACAAACATTTTGAACTACATCCAATAATGGAAGATTAACACACCTGTTTTTAATAGCATACTCATGATACTATTCACACATAAGGTGGAAAAGCTAGTTCCCATAGCCATTTGTGTCTGAGAGGGTAAACCCCTTCAGACTTCATGGAAAAGTGCTCTAACCACCACCCATTGCTGTGCCATGGGAAAATACTACAGCCATGAGACAGGGAAAAGATAGAGATACAATGTAATATGGAGTTTTCAAAGGACTCTTGTACTTCACACTGTGTTCAACAGTTAAAAATAATTGTTATAGGATCAAAATATGAGCAATTACTATGGAGCCTTAACATGCTCCCTGAGTATAGATTACCTTTTTCAGAATGTCGAGTAGGGTATTGGGAAGTCAGTTTGGGTTGGAATCCTTTCAGGCTGAAGACAGTAAAACCAGTTCCCCACATCTTGTGTTTGCCCTTCCTGCATGACTACTGCATGTAGGCTCTGCTTGTTTTGAAAGGATTCTTACAATTCCTTTGGAAACCTATCAGAATGAAGGGATGAAAAAAGAGGGGATAAAACAGGCTCAGAGAACATCTACGATATGTCTTTTGCAAACATAATGGGGGATGATGAATGGTGAGGCGGTAAAGCGTCCTCTGAGAATACCTAGCAGATGTCATTGAATTGAGGCAGAATCCAAAGACAACACGCAATTCCTTACAAGTAGTCAGTTCCAAGTAGTAAATTAATTCTGACCTGCATCACCTGCTGAAAACAATTATTGTGGAGAGGTAAAGAAGCAGAATGAGAGATCCCCCCCTAAAAAAATTTAGTAAATTGACAAAGTGCCTAGTGATTATAAATCCCTTTGGGAAAAGGCTTGGTGTGCAGTTTTCATTTGATTTGTCAGAAGTCTGCCTAATGCATGCAATCACATTTATTATTGAGCATGGTTAGTGCTATTGATTGCATCTAGTGTTTCTGCACTTCAAACACTAGTAGTAACTTTTTCATTTCTTGTTTGCACTCGTGTGATGTGCCCTTATTGCTCTGTGTCTAACTCTTCCCTCAAGTGTATACGTGAGCCCAGTTTTACTTTGCAATCCGGATAGGTCAGAGTAATCGAACGTACTAAAAGGCTTAAGGATAATGACTGAGTTTTGTGTGATAGCAGGAATACGCAGAACGTGACTTAATTTTATGAGTCAGATTGTTAATGTGGGACACACCCCATCGAAGCCAGTAACATATCCTTAGGAAGTGGAGCAGCGAGATAGGACTGGGGAACCAGAAGCCATGGGAGATTCCAGGCCCTGTGACCAACCCACAGCTCCTACCTCCAAGGGATGTACCCTCGGAGAAGTGGTCAGGCTCCCATGCTGTGCTGTGAAACGCTGTCGAACCTGCCAGCTTGAACCTCTGCCATCAGGCGACCCACGCCACAAGCACGATGAAACTATTCAATTCAGTCCAACATATAGGGATGCTCCAAACATTATAGGGCGCAGACATGTCTGGACACAACCCCGACTCGCCTCCTAACTAGGGTGGCACGAAAACGCTCCGCAGATCTCAATAACGTAAATCTCCGCCTAGGGTCGCCGTGCCGACCCTCTGATGCCTGGCCTGGGGTGGCGGGGCAGGCTGGGCCGGCGCTGGAGCCGGCGACAGGTGTCGGGGCCCCGGGGACCGCCCTCTCCCCGGTGCGGCCCTGACCCCCACGGGCAGCCCCCGCTCCCCGGTGCGGCCCCGGCTCCCTCCCGGCGTGCCGTGCGGGGGGCGGCGCCCCGGCCCAGGAGGAGGCGGTGGCGGAGCTGCCCGGGGCAGGAGGAGGAGCCGCCGCCGCTTNAGGTCCGAGCGGGAGTGTCGCTGGAAGGATGAGCAGCAAAAACCCACCATCTACAGTTGCTTCACAGGCAGGCATGAGAAAATCATCAAAGCGTTTTGTATTTAGTGTTTTAAAGTGGATTCCTGTGGGAGCTTTCTTTTTCCCTTTCAAGTGAAACGACGTGCTGTGGTCAGGTGTCGCCCCCACGTTGCTTCTTCCAAGGCCAGACTAGATGGAGAAGAAATGTATGGCTTTTACTTGACAAAAATTGTGCTTAATGCTGATGTGTCCAAACTGAAGGTAAAATGACGTATAGGCAGTTAAAACTTAATATTGAATGTCTGGTTTATCATTGTGTAATATGGTTTGTCTTCAACCTGCTGTTGACATCTGTTTTACTTTGAGCGATACAAGTTTTGTCTGGGGAATCACGTAATATAAAGGGACTTTTGCTCGTATGTGGCTAAGTATCCCAGTTCCTCCCCCCCCCCGCACCCTTCTGCCCCATTATTTTCTTACAACAGTGTAACGCTGGAGGTGCCTTGGAACCAATTTTTTTGTAACTTTCAACTACAGATACTGTTTCTTTCATAATGTTTATGCAACTTTAGAAGTCTGCACTCCGGTTTAATTCTTCCAACTCTTAAAAAAAAAAAACCCAAACAAAAATGTCTGAAAAGTATGTATCTTTGCAGGGGAAAGGATTAGTGTATAAACAGAGTATTATGACATGAATTCTGTATGTATGTTATCAGAAATTCTTAGTCTGTTGCATCTTAATAAGGCACAGCGTGCTCTCCTAATTTTTAACTATTAAAACACTTTTAGTGTGAAGACTGCACTTCAATTAATGATTCTGCTTGTGGCAAAAGTGACTGACTTATTTTGGAAAGCAGTAAACACTTTTTCTTAATTGTTTTGATGTCTTCTAATGTAATTTAGCAGTTGAAAGTGAGGCAGAGATTGTACGGGCTGCCAGTTTTCCATGGGCCATTAGAGGATTCAAGAATTGGTAATATTATTTGTAAGAATTATTTGATCTAATAAGAGTAAAAAGCAGTAGGCTCAGGTTCTGACAGGTGTTCATTTTTTTTACTTCCTAAAGCTGCTGGCTGGCAGGGAAGCTCAGACTGCTTGAATGGGTTTTTCAAGAGTGCAGTCCACCGGATGTGCTCATCAGCAATGCAAGCCTCACAACTCAAGGCAGTAGCACCCAGAAGTTACTCCAGTGGTTTATTTGCTGATTTCTAGTTGCAGAGCATGCTGGCACCTTATCCATTGTGCTTGCCTAATATGACCACCAGCAAATAGTTTTCAAAAGCATTATTCTGTGTACTGTATGAGGAGAGCGAAATAGCCACTCAATCCCAAATTACTCTTGGAAAAGCAAATAGTGGGCAATAGGGTAATTTTCACTGATAAACACAACTTCTTTCTTCTGACCCCTTTCATGGTGACCTGAGGGAGACTGAAGGAGCAGCAGGCTGTTTAGCTGCTCAGGAACCTGCTGCCTTTATCCATCACTTAACTAGATTTGTGCCAGGGAGATGGGGATGGTGAACTCTCCTGGAGCACTTCTTCTCTGAGACCTTTTGGGAATGTACTATTATCTGGATGACTTTTTTGGCAGGCTTCATAAGATAACATCAGCGGTAGAGTAAGCTCTCATATTCTCAGGAAACTTCCAAAAGTTGTCAAGTGTTGCGGTCTGCCGAGGGTTAAAGGAAACGGTCCACACCAGTGTGGGGCAGAAACAGGAGTGAACATTTTATTAGGGCGTATGGGACTCTTACAGGGTTTGGTCGGAGAATTCGGGAACTTGGGTGGAGTTGGGAGCAGATCATGACAAGAAAGGAAAAGGGAAGGAGGGATTACAACTAATATGGGGAAACTGGGAATGGCTAGCCTTATATAGTGGTGCCGCATTGCACCACCGGCTACCCAATGGGGTCTTAGGGGTACATGAACCAATCAAGGGGCAGTAATCGGGTTCCCGATAACCAATCAGAGCAGTTGGACATGAAGTAATGAAATAGTAATAATTACCTATATAATACATATTTATCCTGACTACAACATCTTAACAGTAGAAAAACTTTTTTAAAAAACAGTAGCTCCATGGCAAGAGGTAGATAGCCATTTTGACAGTGTCTGTTTGGTCGCAGACAGCTCCATCCATTCGTTGAAATCATCTTCCTTCAATGCTGGATTCGATGTCCTGGATTGGCACTCCCCCACAGGTGCTTCCCCCACAGTCAAGCCTTAGTGTTATTTTTCAGTTCTTTTCTCAGAGTCAAAGTTGAGTGCTCTGCTTTTGTTCTTGTCCAGCAAGAAAGTTTACTTTTGAAAATCAGATTCCTGAGGAAGAAAGGCAGTCAGAAGCTATACTTAATTTCATATGAATTTGGACATTGGTGTAGTTGATAGTATTGCTCTGATAGCTGAGCATTCTTGTCTACTGGATAGCTGATCAGTATTGTGGAAGTTAATTTGGAACCATTTAGGATGATGGATTGCAGAGAACATATCTGGAACTAAATTATTTTTCTTTGTTTTGAGGAGCATAAGTATCATTTAATTTCAGGAGAAATTTTTCACTTTGTCCAGCCAGTTAGCAGTGTTTGGCTAGTCCTGTTAGCATGCTGCTGCAGTGGAACCTGATCATTCATAATAGCTTACCATTTAGAGTCAATTTTGTGCAGAGATTTTGAGGGGTGCATTTTTTTTTCCCAGGTGTGGTTGGCAAAAGAATGTTGTTTAAGACTGCTATTAAATTAATAATATGCTTTAAGCTGTCCAGATATTTGAGGGAGTAGGCCATTGTCATCCTCAAAGAGTGCAAATCTCTGGATGAAACTCAAGTACTTTTCATTTTCTGAACTTTTTACCATATTTAGGAATATTTCTACATAAAGAAATGCTAATCAGTGGTGACACAAGTTGGTGTGGGTTTTCACAATCAAGTCAGGGAACCTAATACTGGAATTTAACAAAAGAAAAGCTATTCAAGACACTGGGTCTACTGAGAGTATAATTAAGAAACTAATCCTTCATTTAAGGGGTCAGAATTAATAGTGTTCTTATTAGGTCTATGGGTCATCTGTTTCTGCTGTATTTCACAACCTTAATCATAAAATTACTCCCAGAGAGTTGTTCCTGAGAAATGCAGATTTATCTGTAAATTTGATGCAGGCAAAATAATGGTGAAAAGTGCTTTAAGAACCAAAAGACTGTCTGCTAATGTGTCATGACAGGCTAATTAGTAATACAGTGGTGCTTAAGCTAGGTTTGGTGAAGAACTTGTTACTAAAGTAGTTCCAAAGTGCCATTTAGATGTTATCTCAAGAACAAGATCTGTAACTCTGGACTTAATGTGGTGAATATTCTAACTTTATTCTATATTGATGTCAAGCACTGTAAACCTAATTTGCATTGTAGGAAGAAAACTTCTTATCCTCTGCTGTAAGCTTATTGTTTCTGAAGTTTTATAAGCTGCAATAAATGCAGGTTCTGTTGTGAGTTGTCATAAAAATCACACATGATCTAAAGAGGAGGTGTTTAAAAGCATGGATTTTTGCATGATTTTTTTTCTCCCTTACGCACAGTAAAGGATGAAGATACTTGCATTTGCTTTGGATGTTTGTGTAGTTCTCAGGGTAATGGTTTGAGGCACTGCAGGAGTGGGAAGAAATTCAGGCTATTACTATTTATAGTAATAGGAAATTAAGTAGGTAGGGTAGTAATGTAGTAGAACTGTCAACCTGATGGGACTTACAATCATTTTTCTTATGTTTTATTCACTATAGCAGTTGTTGATTTTATGCTTACAACTCTTCAGAAATGTAATAATATGCATGAATTCCATGTGACTACATATGACCAGCCTATAGTTTGATGTTATTAGAATGTAAGAAATGGTTTGACCATGATTCCCATAGTGCAATTTCTTGAAATAAAATCTTTTTGTTATTCAAACTCATTATTCTTTAAATTTCTCCCCTTGGTTAGTCAACATCTTCAAAACAATCCAATTCCAGTCTCTCTGATCTGTTAGGCCACATTTGCCAAAAGGAGCGAAAATTGTTACAGGTATGTTTCTTGACCCCAGATAATTATGAAGGCTGCAGATTGTGAATTAAGGTCTGGCTTCAAGGGAAGATGAATTCCAAGGATTGGTTCAGCTTGTCATGAAGCTGGCACATTTTACCTAAGATGGCCCACGGCTTTTCTCAGCATTGTTTTAAGAAGGGACATTAACTGTGAGCTAACAGGGAGACTGAGTAGAAAATGTGTGGGAAAGGAGCTATAGCCACCTCCCTTTTCAGTTATTTATAAATGTTTATGAAAAACAAAAACTTTTTACTTAAAATTACCTTGGTGTATGTTCTCAGTGAAAAATGGCAATGTTGACAGGATAAAACTGAGTGGAATGCCCCTTCTGTATATCAGCCAACAAAAAATCTTTTTCACTATCAATCACCAGACTAAGTTCAGCTGGGCACTTTGAAGCCAGCATAGTATGTTCCATGGTCAAAGACTACTTTCCTGGTAATTCTCTTTCTTTACTCTCAGGAAAGAGCTGTCACTTTAAGTACTTCTCATTTCAGCTGTGACAGTTTGCATTATAATACCAAATTCAGAAGAATCAAAGTAGATCTCCAACATGTAAAATCTGTTCCTCTGATGAAAATAACACTACATACCTGATGTGAAAAGTCTTTTGATGATCTTCTGACATGATCCTGGCACCATTTATTACTATAACATGCCTGTGATGGACCTTGTTTACAGACTGATCATCCTTCTCATGTATCTCTGATGTGCTCACCTTCTGCTCTGTTCTGATATTTCTGGGTGAAAGGTAGTTTGAATTCTGTGGATTTATTAGGCTTTGCATGAGAAGTCTAAACATCTAAATTATTTTTGCTTGGCTGGTCTTACTGTTCAACATTGTCTTACCAAATCTTGAATCTTTTTGTCTTCATTCTGCTCAGTTCACTGAGTTGAGTGATGTTTGTTTTGGATAGACTGCCTCATGCATGATGAGATCCTACATGGTCTTCTGAAGGAACGAGCTGAGGGGGTGTCATGTCAGCTCAGTCACCACTGCTTGCTTTGCTGCCTTGGATCAGCTAGCAGTGCTTTAATAGGTCACCTTCTACAACTGGTCCCATAAGAACTTAGGAATACTGTAAATGGAGATACAGTTAAACTGCAGAAGCTGGTTAATAGCTTTGCCAAAGTTAATGGTTCATGGAATTCTAGTTTCTCTTTATGCTGCATCACCTTTTAGAGGTGATTTTCAATCTTGTCTAAATTGAATCTGGTTGGATGTATTCTTGTGCAGTTCTGAGCACATTAGTGAAATGCAGAATGGTTAGTATTCTGTTGGTGGCTTTTGTAGAATAGGCCAACAAATGCATTTGTTTCATTTCAAACAAAAGGAACAAAATTTAGTGGCATATAACTTCAGTGATGTGGAATGGTACATAATCCGAATTTCTCAGCAAGTGTCTGGAAAAAAAATTGCATTCAATTTCAGTCTTTAAATACTATTTAACCTATATTGCTTTGGAATTTTAGTATTTGCAAATTTATAGAGAAGGGGAAATTATTTATTTAGCCTTGGGAGGAAAACAAGACTTTCAGTGGAAGAGGAGTATGACAGGGCTGAGGGGAATGTTGAAATTTTTATTATTTCTCTGGTGTTTACAATGTTGTAACAGATTTTTGAGGATTTTTTTATCATGCTAGAAACTCTTTGTAATGCAAGTCTGTGAATTGAAGACTTTGTTTAGCTATTCTTTTGAAGACTTTCTATAGCCATTCTTTTCTTTGCAACTTCAGTTACTGCGAACTTCAGTATTTCATTTTAGAGATGTCCAGCAGTGAGAATAATACTATGTCCATGGATAAATAAGAGCAAATAATAAGTAGGATGGTTAAAAAATTAGTAGTTTTTTCTGACTGTTTTTACTCTTATTCAACTTCTTCAAATCTCAAATCATGTACATTTTGTGTTGAGTTTGGGGGCATTTTGATCTGGATTTGTTATTTCTTGAAGTTCTAGCTAGTTTTAACATCTTTGAGGCTTTGTAGCAGAAAAATAACTCACTTCTAAGATTAGATTTTTTTAAAAATAAACTTCAGTAAAATCTAAAGCTTGGGGAGCTCAAACCTGCCAACACCTCCCTCTGAAAATGATGTTAGCAATGGGTAGTAGCTAAGTTTTCTGCTTTAAGAAGTGCATCATGGGGTCCACTGCGGTATCTGAACATTGATGGGAGTATTCCAAATTCCTTGCAAATTTCAAATAAGGCAGTAAAATGCTATTGTTAAAATGCAGAACTAAGGCAATCAAGTGACTAGCACATGTCTGCATGGAAAATTTGCAACAATATTTATATTCCTCTTACCAGCACCTATAGAGCCAACCACTAAGTCTGGCAGTGGATTTTTCTCAGCAATGTACTACATTTCTTCTGTTTAATACTACTTTATAAATCTGATGAAACATTTCTTTTAGGGCAGTTATGAATTTTAGGTAATTTTTATTTTTCCTTCTGAGAGAAGTGTTTTTAATTCTATACTAAAATGATCAACTGCTGTTGTGTTTTTTATATAATATGGAACTCCAAATAGATTCACAGTGCAGATATTTTTGCATGGCTTATAATTTCTAAATAATGCACAAAATCAGAATTTTATTGATGGTCCCTGGTTCCAGGTTTGTGTACATTTTAGGGAAACAGGGCCTCAACAAAATTAATGAACTTTCTAACATGAAGAGAGGCAGGTTTATTTATGTGTCCCAAAAGAGGCCATGCAAGAGCCACTTTTACCACAACCAAAGGATAACTAATTGTACTCATGTATTTAGATCTTTCTGGCCTGCCTTCTCATCAATAGGTATGACTGTCTTCTGGGTTTTAGTACGGTATTTCAGTGAGACTATATGGCATTTGTAATGAGGAATGGTGTTTTCTTTAGAAGGCAGATGATACTCTTTTGTATAAATTTAATTCAGAGGTTTAGTTGTAAAAGAAAGAAGAAAAAATATATTCATAAGAATGATTTCAGCCTCTAGGTATTTTATTTGAAGTACATGATGTTCTACGACTTATTGAGAAACTTTAAAGATAGAAAACACAGCTAAGATTTCTGTCATAGAAGATGCATTTTACTTCAGAATACTTCCTTAATTATATGTTGTGATTTATGGCAATGTTTGTGTGATTGGAGCACCAGTTCTGACTCAGGAGTTACTAATCTGCCAACTGTTGGTCACTGAAAGATGTGTTGGTAGAGAAGTATAACTAACGCTTTGCTTACTCTTTTTTATGTTTTCATAGACATTTGCTTTAGGTTTAATGTATATATTGGAGACTGAATGTTGGGCAAGATGGAGTTGGTGTGGCTCAGTATTCTGGTTATTGTTCTGAATAGAGAAGTATAAAGGGAGAGGCCTCCTGATCCCCCACCCTGGGTGCCTTGCAAAGTGGCTGAAAAATGTGATATGCTGTTTTTATGTGTCTTGCTTTTGTTTTAGGGTTTAAATAAATTGTTGAAGTTGTTTAGAAAGGTGTTCTTATATTGTGCAGAATCATTGTTGTTGTTTTTGACTAAAGAATCCATAGATCCAAGTATTCTTTTCCTCTGAAATGATGGTGCTTACTACTTAGAGTGTCTGTGGAATTACCTGTAAGAAAATAAAATTAAATAACTCCTAGAAAAATAAGTGAGAAATGAAGATGTGTAATGAAGGAAAAAAAAAGGAAAAAAGTCAGTTGAAAAAAATTAAAACTTCTATTTTACTAACTACTCAATAGTAATTAGTATTAATTATAACTATTCATTACTACAAATTAATATGACGCAACTTAAGAGTCTATAGTCATGCACTGGTTAAAATTACTATGTTAATTTGTAGGCCTTGCTTGTGCTGAGAAAACAATGCCTCGAATTGGTACAGTTTTGTGGAAGAGAACTGAGTCACGTAGTCCTATTTTCCTTTGTGTTTGACATAGCATTAATGGCTTTTGAAGAATGCTGATTTCAGGAGCCAGCACTGTCTTTTAAAGTTGTTTTTGTAAAGTTTGAAACATTATCTGATCCTGTCTTAGCATTCGCTAAGTTGAATAAGATTTTGAAGCAATCAGGTGGAAGGATAGGGTCTGAACTAAACATTGATATTGTTATGGTAGAGTTCTTTTTGATGAGAGGTGGAAGATGAAAAGCATTTCTTCTTTATCTTCTATGTGCTGTGCTAATATGTCCGGAGACTTTAAACACAAATGCCTATTTTTCCTTCCGTATCAGAGTCCATTTAAGTACTAAGGTAGAGTCTGTCAGTGACATGTTAGCTGTACCTGAAGGCTGGGAGTGTGCCAGCTCTTAGGCAGGGTAGGCAAAAAATGAATGCACATCAACTTCTCTTTCAGCTGTGAATGTGTGCCTCACTTTCGGGGAGAGAGTATTCATGGATTTTAAGTGATAATAGTGTAAGTAATTTAACTTAATTAGATTAAAGTCATAATTTTGTCTACAAAACACTGATACATCATAGGAATTTTGTCAAAGCATCTTTGTTGCTCTTGTTCCTAGAGTGGTGAAAGGCAATAGTCGCTTTCTAATGCTCTGACAGAAATAGTGGCCTTTTTTTGTCAACAGTCAGCATTGCTGTGCTGATAACATTCTCAGTATGCCCTTAACTTTTAATGGCCCTTGCTTGAGACAGAATTTCACTAAAACTCAAGGCAATTTTTTTTGTCTTGTCTTACCATAAATTTTATTATCCAAGGGATTTAATGGATGATTAAGACAGAAAGTGTACAATGAAACTCAGTTTCAAACCGAAATTTAGTAAGAAACTACCTAGTATTTGGTGGAGGGAATGCTCTAACAAGGGGGAAAGCATTGCAAGGAAATAGCACTTTTTATATATGACTAACTTCAACTGCCAAGAAGGAATGTAGCCATGGCAGAAAACTTGTTAATTGTATTCATGGATAAATTTGCAAAATATTCTTATTGAGATTTAAAATAAAGGCTATAATCAGTGTGGTTGATATGGATCGGGGATTTCATCAGTTGTCATCTTGTAGTTTTAGCCAAAGTATTTAAATTAGCATAAAAAGCAGTTTGCTGTTATCCTTAAAACATTAAGCATGCTTTAGTTTACTTCTTGGTTTGTAGAAGACTGATTGCCACGCCATTTCGCCTGATGACACTGTGAGGAAAGAAGGATCAGTTGTTGTCAAAAATACATACAACTGTCTGTTATGCAGAATAATGGAAAAGACTGAGGGTTCAGTTCCACTGAATGGCCCAGCTCCCTGCTGAAGGAGAGGCTCCCTGTGTGAGCTCTGAGCCTGGTGGGAGCTTAGGGCTGTGGAGAGCACTGTGCTGATACACTTTGAGGGAGGCTGGTTCAGCTCTAGTGGAACTGGCAATGAACTGAAAGAGTGGAGTCCTGAGACTAAACTGGCCCATGTGGTCGGTTCTTTGGAGTGTGCTTATCAGCTGGTTTCAGTTTGGGGAGCACAGTTTAGCCAGCTCAGAGTGTGTGTTTCCTAAAAGCAGTTCTGGTGCTTCAGAGTTGAGCTGCCTTTGGTGGCAGTACAGCTGCTGTGTGCATAGACTGTGATTTCAGAAGACTGCCTTGGCCTGTGATGGCTCCATGCAAGGCATTCAGTTCAGGTGTCTTACCTGAAAATCAAGAATTTCTGCGATTGTTAGCTTTGCTAGTCATAAGCATGATTTGGAACAATAGCAGACTGAAAGAAAAATAAAGTAGTTGGTTGATCAGCTGGTATGTCTTAGTGCTAGATGTTAGTATGGTGTCTGCCCATAATTTTTCATATTTCTATTAACTGTAACTGCTTTTTATAATCAAATGAATTTTCTAGTTGAGTTTAGACAGAAGAGGCAGTACCCTGTTGCTTTGTCTGAGAGAACCTACAGAATTTTAACTAGCTTCCATTTAGGATTTCACTATAGTGTTTTGCTATTTTCCTTGCATCAGGCAGTACAACTGATCATTTCAGTGCCAGTTTTTAATTTTTCCTCAAAAGCAGTTTGAGAGTACATAACCATAGAGTTTTGCTTTTCTGCATTTTTGTTCTGAATTAAGAAACTAATTAACTGCAACCTACTTCAATTTGTAGGATACAGAAACTCATTCATAAGAAAAGGCATCAACGTTGAGATGAATAATTCCTTGTAATTTTTGGAGATTAGATGTTTTGCTTTTTCTTTCTCTTTGCAATCTTGCGAGTGCTAATATAGATAATGAAACTTCCCTGACAGATAAGTTTCTATAGGAAGTCTTTGGTTCCTTTCATAAAACTAAGTAGTCTGAGACATTCCCTGAAGGATGGTACTCATTGCTGAGGCATATTTTATGCTTTATAGATTAAGGTGTGAACATTAGATGAAAGAGGGACGGGAAGCAAAGTTTGTGTAGTATTCTGTGCCCATTCTCCTTCTGTATGGTTACTAATGGAAAATCCTTGTGCATTCTCTTATGCTCTCCAGCCCTCATCTGACCTACCAGTATTTAGATAATCTTCTATTCAGCTACTGTGTAAGGCTCAGTTTCCTTTAGCATTTTTATTTATTGTTATTCTTGGTGTAAGTAAGCTTTTCTGGTGGAGAAATAGGGAGAGAGTCTCTGGGGTTTTTTCTGACATGAAATCTATTTCTTCTCCGCCCACTCTCTCTGTCTCTACTTTTCAGCAGCTTCTATGAGATTAGCTTGGGTTTAGCAGTCCTTATAGCTGAAAGGAAACAATATCATCCAAAGCTAAGATGAGAATGGGGAGGTAAAAGTTTAGTGATTATTAATGAATTGTTAAATCCTCCTTACTGAGTTGTAATACACAGAAAGGAAATGCAAGACATAGCAGTTTAGTGTCTGAGAAAGTGATAAATTCAATTGTATCTGACTGCAGCGAACTAATGCTTTGGGTATTTGTATCCTATTAAACTTTATAGTTTCAAATGGAAAAAAAAGTTCTTTTGGTAGATATACTACTACTTGTGTTGTATTCTGGATGCATCTTTATTATGTGGGAAAACAACCCCAAAATATGTTTGGCCATTAGTTGAAATTCATGCCCACAAGTTAACATTCAAAAATTAAAAAGAATTAGGTATAATCGTGTTAATATATGAGTTTTATTAAATATAGAGATTTTTCATATATTTAGCAATATAAAAAGAGGTAATATTTCAACACATTCGTTGACAGTTTTGTTAAGTTGGTTTTTTTTAAAAAAATTTGTATTCTGATTTACTTATACTTTATTCATCAGAGAAAGCAACCAGTGAGATGAACACTGCAGAAGACTGGGGCCTCATCTTAGACATCTGTGATAAAGTTGGACAGTCACGCACAGGGTAAGTGACTTAAGAATTTCCTCCTCAGACTTTCCTCATACTCAGGTGAGGAATGAAATTTTTGGTATCTTTTATAGACTTTTGCAACTGCTCAATTTAATTTAAATTTATTACAAGTAAGAAGAAAACATATGGGGTTTTTACCGAAATATTTTGCAATTCTTCCTTTGGAGATACTAACTGAGCTATTAAAATCAGGACTTGTGTACAGCAGCTTTTCACTGATGTAACAGAATAAACATACTGATATGTTTTAGCAGAATCAATGTAAACCCAATAGACTTCATGCTGGAAGTGACCTCCAGAGGTCATCTAGTCCAGCCCCCCAGCTTCAAACAGGTCTAATTAGATCAGGTTGCTCAGGACCATGTTGAGTCTTGAATGCCTTCAAGGTCAGAAGTTTCACAACTTCTATGGGCAACATGTTTCAGTATTTAACTATTACTACTTACTAAGTAAATAAAAAAATAATTCTCCAATCTGATTACAATTTTCCCTGTTCCAGCTTGTCTGTTGCATCTTGTCCTATGACTGTGCAGCTCTAAGAAAGAGTCTGGCTGCATGTTCTATATATTCTCTGATTAACTGGTTGTAGAAAGCAGTAAGGTCCCCTTTTTGTCTGCCCTTCTCACAACTGAAAGCAGCTCTCCCATCTCTCCCTGTATGTGATCCTCCCTGACCATCCTGTTAGCCATCCATTGGACTTATGGCAGTGCATCAATAGCCTTGCACTGAGGAGCCCCAAACTGGACAAAGTGCTCCAGATGCAATCTTACAAGTGCAGAATGGGGGGGAAGGATCACTTTCCCGGCCCTGGTGGCTGCGCTGACCACTAGTTTGACCAGGATGTGGTTGGTTGTCTTTGCTCCTAGACTGCACTTGCTGAGTCCTGTCACCGAATAGGGCCCTGCAGATCCTTTCCTGCTTTTCAGGCAGTCAGCTCCTGGCCTTTGCTAGAACAGACCGTCTGAAATGCAATACCTTACACTTGTTCTTGCTGAATTTGATGAAGTTCCGGTCTGTCCATTTCTCCAGCCTGTCCAGGTGCCTGTGAATGTTAACCCTGCCCTCCAGTATACTGATTGTTCTCCTTCAACTTACTGTAATCAATAAGTTGCTGAGAGCAGTGCTGGTCCCAGCAGAAATCCCTGAAGGATCCTGCTAGGTACTGCCTGCTAGCTGGAATTAGCACCACAGGTGGCAACTCTTTGAACTTAAGAGGCCAGTTTTCCACAGGGCTTTTATGCAGCCCGTATTTCACCAGTTGTGTGATAAGGAAACTGTAAGGTTTTCAGCTCTATGTTAAAACTTTGCTAAAACCAGGATATAAAACATTTGCTGCCCTTCCTTTTGTCCTCACCACCAGACCACCAGCATCTTTGTCACAGGAAACAACAAGGTTTTGTGTTTCTTCCCCTTGTTTTGAGAAGCTATTCTCTGTCATCAGGGCTTTGATAAATTTAAGTTTTGGAAATGTTTAAATTAAACACATCTAATATTTTCTGCTGCTAAAATTGTCATTCTGATTCTTTACTGAGCTCTTTCATGGAATTTATACATTAACTTGCTTTTTGGACAAGAAAAGTTAAAGTGTGATTTGAGAAACTAAAAATACAGTTTAAAGACAGTATTTCAGTGTATCTGTAGTGTTTTTAGACAATGTAGTATTAGGTTTTGAAAATGTTTTAAATACAACTTCTTGAAGCATTGCCTGTAACAATTCAGGTAAGGAACAGACTGAAAAAGAAAGTTCTGCCATTGTGGCTCTTTAGTCGAAAGGCTTCTCTGAGAATGACTTGGATTGCCTTATAAAACTGCAGGAAACAGTATGAGATGCCAGACGGCAAATTCCCACCTGAGACTTATGTTCCAAAGGACAGGTTTGCAAATAAGCTTATTCCTTGGGATTAGAGATGATCTTATAAATGGCATGGCATATTGAGACTTCTGTGCTGTTGTGTATAACTGTAGTTAAGGTAACAGCTTGCGAGTTGTTAATAATGTTTCATATCAGTCTGTGTATGTAAAACCATGTATTTCTGTTCCTTGTGTTTCTTGTCCTTGATGCTGAGCCTGTAACAGTAACTACTGAAGGCTTCAGTATTCTATTTAGTTGCTGAAAGCATTTCCACGGGCGAGATTTAGTCTCACTGAAACATAGCCTGAACAGTACTCGAATGTGCGTAGCTGCAAGAGACAGTCATATAGACAAAGCTAGAGATCTTCTGGTAAACCCCTGTACCTAAATCCCTGTTACGATTTGTGGGAGTTGTTTGTGGGGTTTGTTTGTATTGGTTTTGGTCTTTTGTGTTTTTGTCTTGATTTTTTTTTTAGATAAAACTCTTTTTAAAATAAAAGTGGGACTCCTACCTTTGTAATATTTGCCCTGCTTGTAGTAGGCTGCCAGTTGACTTGTTGCTTAAATTCAGATTCTGTTAAACTTGCTGATAGTTAGCTTTCTTTGTTTTGATGGATTATATCATGTCATAGCAAGGTAAAGCAAGACAATGTTCCCTCTTAAGAAGTTTAAATGTGATATGCTTAGTTGTTTGAAATTCCTCTGCAGTTTAAGTTCCTCTGACCAGGATACTAGTCTTCTTAACTGGGATTGACTTTAATCTTTTAACCAATCTGCTCCAGTACAAGCTGTTTGTTACAGTTCTTGGCAGAAGTTTAAGTTACAAGATCTCTGCTTTATGAGTTTTCTTTGTACTGGTCTGTAAGCTCCATTTGCGTGCCTGCAGCCTTCTGGATGTGGGTCATTTTACAGGCAAAGCCCTGAGCTGACTAGAACTGTTATTCATTAAATAGCACTTTTTGTTCCGCAGTGCTGTATGGCACATTGTCTCATTTAGGTCTGCCAGCTTGTTTGTATCTAGATTATTTGTTGGAAACCTGTTATGCTGCAAAGGTGACATATTTTATCTTAAGGTAAATTTGTTACAGTTCAGTAGCAGAAATGCTACTGTTAATTTTTATGCAATATTTTCCTTACCCGCAATCACAAATAGCTGAAAATATTTTCCTGCTTCCTTTAATCCAACCAACTAAGACAGGTTTTTAGCAAGTTAGAATTCTACCAAATTCATCTCTTTGACTATTTTCTCTATTTTTGGTGAATTTCAAAATCAGTTTGAGTTGATAGCAAAATTTTCATAGAAAACACAGGAAAGACAGAAAATGAGATAGTATTTTTAATAATGACTTTTTTACAATAGTGTATATAGAATACTGCCATATGTAGTGTAGAGTTAACTTGATACTTTCTGTATGTTTCGCATATCAGTTAAGATGATCTAAAATTTGCCTAACTGTGACAATCAACACTTCGATCTCTGAATTTGTTTTAGGAACTTGTGTAGCTCAGCAGTTGCATATCACATTGTTTGCATCCTGTTTTTTGACAGTATTACTGGCTCGGTGAGCAAGTTGCCTTTTTAACATGGGAACATGATTAAAACTAAGCTTTTACTGTTAGAGACAATCTTTTTTTTTTCCTGTTTTTGTACAGCATTATTGAAAATTTGCTTATTTTAAAAATTTTAATCACGTGGTGTGATTCTTGGAGCTGTCCTGTGCAGGGCCAGGAGTTGGACTTTGATGATCTTTGTGGGTCCCTTCCAACTCAGGATATTCTATGATTCTATATCTGATTGACATTTTAAGTCTGACTACAGGAAAGGTATAGATTTTTGCATAGTGTTGTTTTTCTGCAATGAAAATGCTTATGCAATTAAATGTATAGTTTATCAGCTCAGAATAAAATAACATCATAAAATTTGAATGATTCATTGAACAGAATAAAAAGAAAAATTAAAGGCCACTTATATTTTAGGATAAGGTGCCCCTTCTTCCTCAGTCAGGTCAGTGCTAGCTAGTTCCTAACTCTGAGTTGTGTTTGCATTTGGTTTTGAGGTTGTTGTACCACTTATATTTATTTAAGGAGACGTATCAGTCTACATGTTTGAAACTATCACAACTTCAGTTGTTCTCCAGAAAAGTTGCTTAATTAAAAAAAAAAATATGGCTGAAAAAATATGGAGTTGTCTGAGAGAATACACCAGTGGTTAAGAAAATAGAAATGATCATTGCAGCACTGTCTTTTGGGGTCAGTATTGGAAAGCTGTCATTGGGAAATGGTTTGTCTGTATTGCTGCTTGCCTAACTTTGTTCTGATTCCTTAAGGATTAATCACTGTCTCAGTGAGTCAGTATGCTGGTTAGCTGTTTCTTCTTTGGTTGTTTTTGTGCCTGTTCATGCAAGGGAGGACAGCAAAATTGCTTACGTGCTAGTTTTTCAAAGTACCTTTTATTTTTCCCTGCCTCCCCCAAATTACACAATCTCAATAGCATTTTATGTAGTCATTGCAGTGTATGTCTCACAAGCTGACCAGGAAGCTTTTTGACTACCTTGTTTCTGAAGGAGCAAGGAGGAAAATTGAGTCACCTGTGTAATGTTGAGGCCCACAGTACCTTAGACTATAAATTAGTAATAAATTCCTGAAAATATATGAAATGTTTTTTTGCAGAGTAGTATTTTAGCTTGCAGTTGCTACATTTAACACTCAAGTATTTATTGTTTCTGTTAAATATATGAGCAAGTAAATTATATTTAATGCATGTGGGAAATTGCTTGGCTTTGAGGGTTTTTTACTTTTATTCCTTTTAATAAGACTTTGCATTCCTTAGTAAAAAACATATTAGATTGATGGTCCTGTTCCTAAACTAAGCTCTTGATTCTTCACCTTACCTGCATATATATATGGTTTAACGATGGACATGCACTTTTTTGAGCTTGCACTCACATCACATTGTTAATTGTACTTATAAAATGTTAAAGTAGTTATTTCTGAAGATTTTAGCATGGATTTTTTCTCAATTAAAGTGAACATATGAGAAGTCTTGCATAATTAATAGATAACAGGTAGTACTTGTCTTAGAGCCTTCATTTGTAATAATTGGTTATATGAAGGTATACACTGAATGATATGTACTCGTGCTGCATGACAGCATTTTCTATAATTAGTACCACTAAATATGAGGTGGACATTTCTGTAAAATGTAGACACTGCCAAATATAGTATAGCCAAGCAGTGGTGTAACTTATACCTAAGTTTCATGTTAGTTCTTGGATACCAGTTCAATAGAAAAATACTTTTGCTTCCAAAGAAAAACTTGTTATAACTGTGTAAAATCCATAAATATTTAAAATCTCTTAGTTTATATTTACCTTCTCTTTTCCTCTTTCCCTACTTACCCTCTTTCAGGGTTTTCTTTTCAGGGCTATTCAGCAAATAATGCTTGTATGCCCATGAGAATTCCTACCCCAGCCTTGCTCAGCTTTCCACTATCTTTAAAAACAGAACAATATAACAGAACAGAAAATCACACAGTTTTTAATTTGCTAAACTCTCTGAAACTCCCTTTCAAATTCTTTCTTGAAGTTGTTTTTTATGTTATTTCTATCTACCACAATATAGGTAAGACTTGAATTCTGTATTTAATTGTTTTGAAACTTTGATGTAGAATGTCTAACAGTTGGTTTTTTTCAGAACTCATTGGTTCATTACATGTCTTCTTTATAAATGTCATTCAGCAGATTAAAAAACACCCTGAGGAACATAGTGGCAGTAATTAAAAAAGAAAGTAGCAAAAGGGTGTTGGTAAATTAGTATGTAAGGTAAATACTCTCACATATGCATGTGAAATATAAAGGAGTAGGTGCATGGACTGCAGAAAATGTCAATTCTCTAATTGTAAGGGATTTTATGCATTTCTGGAGTATTTACAGTAATTCTAAATAGTAAAAATAATATAAATTCCTGAGAGGTTTTGATCACTAAGAAAGCTACAAATCCTACAGATGGAAATGACTGTAACTGTTAACGGTGCTAGTTTATTTTTTTTTAATGTTGCTCTTACAAGCTGCTAAAGAATTTACTGAAAATGTTCAGGAGATCTTGCTGTCTGTTAAAGTCATCAGCACTGTCATATGTGCAGTAGGAAATGTTCATCTCATTACATTTTTTTAAATGTCTTGTGTTTTTTAGGCCTAAAGACTGCCTCCGCTCTATTATGAAGAGAGTGAACCATAAAGATCCTCATGTTGCTATGCAAGCGTTAACAGTAGGTTCTTTTTATTGTAGTGATTCTTCTTCCTGAAAAGTTATATTGCACAAAATCTCTGAGTTTTAATCTTTCTTTTGTTAGCTTCTAGGAGCATGTGTATCAAACTGTGGCAAAATCTTTCATTTAGAAGTCTGTTCAAGAGATTTTGCCAGTGAAGTAAGCAATGTGTTGAATAAGGTAATGTATTGCATTGGTTTGTACATTTCTTCTCTAAGTGAAATCAGAGAGTTGGGGTAATTGAAAGTGGAATGAGATCCACCTTTGGAAGACTGGAAGAGGCTGGGGGGGAGGATAGAAGATTACTGGGAAGACTATGGCTGTCAGAAAGAACTTCCTGAATGTTACTTCACACTAGTTACCTAGGTGTTCTGTTTGGGGGAGGTGTGGTGTGCTAACTTATAACTAAACTAATTCATTTTCCTGTTAAAAAACCAGCAGTGAAACACTAAATACAAGTGTGGTGAAATGGAGATAATACAAGGCTTCAACGTAACTTTATTTTACTTTATTTTGGGCCTAGAATATATTGTATTAGTACAAACATGATGCTGGTGTACTGTTGTCCCTTTCTAATAAAACATCTTTGAGTGCTAAACTCGATTGCCAAAGGAAGTGTCTGTATAGTTTATATTGACAGTAACATGAAATTATGTGAATTAAGAACAGATTTCTATGTTATTTAACTAGTTTCTACTGTTCATGCAGGGTCATCCAAAAGTTTGTGAAAAGCTCAAAGCCCTTATGGTGGAATGGACTGATGAATTCAAGAATGACCCACAACTTAGTTTAATCTCTGCTATGATAAAAAATCTTAAGGAACAAGGAGTTACTTTCCCAGCTATTGGTTCACAGGTACATTAGATTTTTTGGTCATTATTTTTATTGTCAGCTCTGTATTTTACAGTTTCTAGTCTTGAATTCTAGAATGTGTTTGGCAAACAAAATGAAAAATCTCATCTTATTAAAACTTTTCTTTGAGGAGTAAAATGCTCTCACTTACTTTAGACTTTTGTATTACAGATGAATACAAATCAAAAGGGTGAACGAAATGTGTTTTCACTTTTTTGTTGGATTAATTTTTACATCTATCACTTTTGGCTAGGCTGCTGAACAGGCAAAAGCAAGTCCAGCTCTAGTTGCCAAAGATCCTGGTACAGTAGCCAACAAAAAGGAAGAGGAGGATTTAGCTAAAGGTGAGTGCATTTACTTGCTGACATTATGTATAAATTGATAAATGTCAAATAAAGCAGGAACGAATGTTTTGCTTCCTTTCTTTCTGTGAATAACTTATTTATGGATTGGGGTTATGATTTCTATTCCTTTCCTTTTGTACACTTCTTGGAGGGTTAGAGATTAAAAGTATGCTATGGGTAAAACAGTACAAAAACTTTCTGATTTTTACCTTTTTTTCTCCTTTGCCAAAGTGAAACAAATGTTCAAAAATCTCATGTTAAGGACATGCCTCCGCTATGGAAATGTTTGATGCAAGTGCTGTACTTGGATTTTCCCTTGTCTTGGGGCAAGTGAAACACATTCATTTGCAATTTAGACATGGGAGAAGAAAATAAATATTATGGTATATGTTGTATACAAAGTATTATGCGTATACTACTTTTATTTCTTTGGATAGTACTCCTGTAGTATGCTTTAAGCTTTGATTGCTTTAACTATAAATGACTGTTAAATGTTTCACATCAGTCCCCATAAACAAAACTAGGATGGTTTCTTTTGATTTACTGTTGTACTAAAGTATATTTAAAGGTCATTTAATGACCCTATACCAGATATGTGTGAAGAGTTATTCTTAGAGTGGTTTTATTTATGGTTGATAACTGTTTTTTGAGGTCAAACTTCAGCAATGTAAAGGCATCAAATATTATGTCTTGTATGTAGGATAGCTTTGGGCTGAAAGTTGTAACAATGGCAGTTCACTATATGAGTGAAATTCTTGTGCTAGTAGTTGGTGAATGTGTGTGGTTTCTCATCCAAGACTTTTTTTTTTAGTTAGCTATTATCTATTATAACATTATAACATTGATATAAGTCAATCTGTGTATGTTACTAATGGTTTCTTCGACAGTCAATCCACCAAAGTCTATTTAAGTCTGTGTCTCAAAAGTTCATGTTCTGTGTGTTTTCTCATGTTTGTGTTGTTTTTTGTCCACTCTATCCGTTTTTAAACATGATCAGTTTTTTGTCCTCAAACTTGAAGTGGTTTAATATGAGTGAAATCTTTTTGTTCAGTCAAGCTTTATTGAAAGTTACCCAGAAATGTGAAATTATTCAAGAAATGATGGGAAGAAAAAAAAGAATGGACAAAATTTTGCATGTCTAAGCAAAAATCATTTTGTTAATTATGAATTAAGGAGGCACTTCTTTACTGTGAGCGTGACCAAGCACTGGCACAGGTTTCCCAGGAATGCCGTGGTCTCTATCGTTGGAGATACTCACAAGTTGTCTGGACATTGTCCTGGGCAGTCAGCTTGAGGTGACCCTGCTTGAACAGGGGATTGGACATGAAGACCTCCAGAGGTGTCTTCCAATCTCAGCCAATCCATGTAATTCTCTGATTCTGTGAATGCAAGCTAAAGGCTCCTGTCTAACATAGAAACAGTGTGTACTGGAACAGCTGTATCTTTTTAATGTTTCAAGTAATCTGTAAAAGTTCAGCATAATGTAAGATGTAAAGTAACTATGTAGGTGTTTTACATCAATCAGTTCAAGGTTATAACAATAATATAATAATAAAAGATGGATGACTTCACAGAGTTATTCTATTTCTGCTTAAGTGCTGTTTATTCATCCTGTCCATGTTGAAAGCCTCAGTAAATCTGTAGGCAGAATTGTGCTCTCTGGTTTTAAAACATCTTTGCTTTTTTGCTGTTATTTCTAAGAGAAAGTCAGAGGGTGATTAAAACCCAACAGGAATGGAATTATACTGAAAGTTTTCACTGAATTAAATCTTCAAGTAATTCAATCCATTTTTATAGGGAATTTTCATCTGAGTAACTCTTCTTTTGTAGCTATTGAACTCTCACTAAAAGAACAAAGACAACAGCAAACAACACTTTCCAGTTTGTACCCAAGCACCTCAAGCCTTTTAACAAACCACAAACATGAGGGCCGAAAGGTTCGTGCAATCTACGATTTTGAGGCTGCTGAAGACAATGAATTAACTTTTAAAGCTGGAGAACTTATAACTATCCTTGATGACAGGTAATTTATGCAGAATGTCTACTAGAAGAATATTAGACTGTAAAAATTAATTGGGAATAGTGATATCTTCTATGGAGAAGCACACCTTGCAATACAATTGCATCGAAACATATTTATGTACTAAATACCTTGGTTATCTTCTAGATTTTTTTACAGACAAATGTAATTGCATAAAAGTTCTTGGGTGTGCACAAGAATACATTCTCTGCATATACACAAATTGTATTCATGTACAAGTAATACAAAAGCCTTGACTGTGCGATTATTAAGAAAATACCATGTGATTATGGATTTTATAATATATGGGGATTTTATTTATTTTTTTATCTTTAGTGATCCAAATTGGTGGAAAGGTGAAACTCACCAGGGTGTAGGATTGTTTCCATCTAATTTTGTAACAGCTGATCTTTCTGCTGAGCCAGAAATGAGTAAGTAACATTGTATTTATGTATATATGTTAAATCCTGCTGTGGCCCAAGGGATATTTCTGTAGTGATTGGCTTCTGCTGAAAAATGTGATGCTGTCTGCTGCTGGTTTGTCAGCGGCTTCTTTGATGACTTATAAATAAGTATGTTTCGTGCAGGGAGACCATAATAAAGACATTCATTTGAAAAAAGATGGTTCCACTGACCTTGTGTGAACTGATGTGTAAATCACATTTTTTTAAATGGGATTTACAGATTTGTTTAATAAAATTGTATAAGTTTGTGGCTTTCAAATGTCAACAAAATACTAATTTTTAAAATTTTCACAGTAGATGTTTCAAATGTAAAGAACTTAGGCAATGTACTAGCTATATAGTATTTATGTCATTGTTTGCTTATTTTTATTTTATAAAATTAAGTCTGCCTGTTTGTCTTGCAGTGAAAGCTGAGAAGAAAACAGTGCAGTTCAGTGATGAAATTCAAGTAGAAACAATAGAACCTGAGCCTGAACCAGTTTATATTGATGAAGTAAGCATGCTAAAAGTACTGATTTTCAACTGCTGGTGCATTTAAATACATGGTGTTTAACCTTTTCATCCTGTACTTTAAAAACAATAATCAAAAGAGAATGGGAAGGGAAAGTTGATTTAATTAAAATATAAAAAGAAATCCAGTATTCTCATTTCTTCGAGAGTCTTGAAGCTCCTAGTCATTTCTGAAACTGAGTTTGGAAACTGCATTCTGTTTAGGGCCCTACTCCTGGATTGTACATCTGTTTACCTCCAAACTAGAAGCTTGGTGTTCAGTGACATATTTGCTTTCAAATTTTGCTTTAAGTACTTCAGGATACCTCAGAGATACCCATCTTGACTTCTGTCTTAAATTTATTTCCAGTATAACCACCCTGTCTACTCTAAGACTCAAAGATCTCTTTTGGTCTCTGAAAATGGAATGTTCTTCCCCTGCCTTTTGGTTTTTCTTTTTTTTTTTTTCTCTTTCCTTGACACAGATTCTGTCATTGTTTTTTCAAAATGAGAAATCTGCTTTCCTAAAGTCCTATTTAAATCCCACCTCACAACCTCTTCCTCCCAAGAGATATTAGTTTGTAATCTGCCAGAACAGTTGGTCTCAGGCCTGCCTTCCAGCTTTTGTCTTCTGTGAGTCCATATTGCTTTTTGTTTTAGTGTACTCTTTTATTTTTAAATTTGCCTTTCTAGGGTTTCAGGAGGACAAATCATGGTTTTATTTTCTACTTCGATACAACCTATATAACTCTGGTCTGATAAAGGCTATGTATTTGATAGTCCTCAGCCAAAAAGTTATTTTAAATCATTTAAATATTGTTTCATTGAGCAATATAGTTCATTGCAAGACATTTTTCAAAGAGTTTATGCCTGTTCATCTCCTGATCTTTGGTATTTTTATTCTAAAAGGGTTGTGCTTAAATTGGTTAATCAAGGATGACTTATTCTGAAGTCAACCATGCAACCCCTCCAAACATCATCTTAAAATAACACTTTCTTATATATTGGTAATGACATGGTTCATGTACTGAATAGGCTTCATACACTTAAAAATGCAGGATAACAGGATAGCTTTTTGGTGAATTTGAAGTCCTCTCTTGATGTATTCTGTCAAAACATTTCCACTAATTCCACTAGATGGTGTTATTGCATATGTAATAACTAGAATGGAAAAGTAGAAGCTGCTCAGAAAATACTGGTTAGAAGGACTTTTTGGAATAAAGGAATGTTCTGCACATTCCACTTGTTGTGACTAATAATTTTTCTCAATTGGCTTTTGCTTTTTCAAGCATGTTCATCCCTATGAAGTAGCATGTATGATTTGTATTTTCTTAAAGTTAGTCTGGATGATTGTCAAGTGCCAAGAGATCAAAATGGCTGTTGTAAATGGCTGCTTTAGTTTACTACCCTGACAGTGCTAGTTCTCTCCCTCTCATGTGTGACCTGATTATAGAATTTGTGTTCTAGGATAAAATGGATCAACTCTTGCAGATGCTGCAAAGCGCAGATCCATCTGATGACCAGCCAGACCTCCCAGAATTGCTTCATCTTGAGGGTAAGAAAATATAAAGAGTTTTTTTATTGGTGTTTTCTTCTCTAGTAATTACCTATATCCAACCAAACTGAAACTGAGCTGAGACTACTTCAGCTTCATGTTCATGCAAGAAGCATGCCTGAGGAAAGTGCCTGAGCCATAATTATTTTCTTACTTCCTGTTTCCCACATCTAAGAGACCAAAGTTCAAAATATTTACTTAAGAGAAGCCCACTCCTCTCTCAAGACAACTATTTTTAATATTATTTTCCCTTTCAAGACCCAGAAATACTTAATCATATTCATCCATTATTTTTTTTTATTCATAGAGTAGTACAGCATGAGTAGCAAAATGAGTGTAAGGAAGGTACCATGAGAGGAAGCAGAAATGCTAGTAAGGTTTATAATAGACCTGTGGGTGTCCCACATGCTTTTCACTTGCATGTGTATTTCTGTAAGAATTGCATACTAAAATACTTTTATAGAGAGCTACAAATTACTAGTTTTTTAGAATCAATTTATTCAGACTACCTCTTCATAGAGGCATTTTAGACCATTTTAACTGAGTTAGATGCACCAACTGAGTTAGATCAGTTTAACTGATAGATGCACCAAAATTTCTGGGAGGGAATTTGGAGAAGGAAAAAAAGAAACTTAACCATTTATGAGATAGAACATAGGCTTAATTCAGAGAGGACCAGACTGTTAAGATTGTTAAGAAAATGTCATGTTCTACATCTGTCTAGAAGCTAATCATTAAAAGGTACATAGGTTTGTAAGCTTTTGGATATTTCTCATCTTTTCACACCCATCTGGTTCATTATGCCTGTAAAAGAATCCTCTTTAGGAACTGCCTATCAGGGACATGTCTGCATGTATTTTAGTTCTTCTAAGGCTAAAGGGGAGTAAAAAGAAACATGACTGGTTTTATTCTTTCAAGTCCCAAATATAGCTATAGAGGTTGTTGTCTAAGAGGCAGATTGCCTGCATCTGGTCCAGGACAGAGGCAAAGAAATTAAAGGTATGCTTATCAACCAAGCTCTAGATATGGCTTATGTTAGAATTTTCTTCAAAATGCATTGTGAGATCATTAAAACAATGCTGAATTGTATGTTGAACTGTGGGACTGGTCCCAGAGTCTGAAAGTGCTAGTGTGGTCAGGTGATCACTCCCCAGCTACCTACAACAGCACTTGCCAAACATATGGCTGCATGGAGTTCTACAATGCCAATTCAGAATTACTTGCTCTGCACTTAAGTAGGCTTTGGTGAGATACTGATTTTGGCGTAGATTTTGGGAATTTTGTTAGAGGTGTGTTTTGAATCCTTGTTTCTACCAATGGTGGCAGGTGCTCATCACTATTTGGCAGAAAAACCACTTCATTTTCTTCTGCCATTCACATATCCAGTTACAAATGTCTTTAAACTAGAGAGCTCATCCTGAAATGTTCAAGAGCCCAGGGTTTGTGGTTGGCAGCAGTGCAGTCATCATACCCCTTACTCCAATTAGGATTCTAGTGAGAGAGAAATGTGCTATTAGTGTCTTTGACATGCAGGTGATTGAATCATCACAACTAGTTTTCTCCTTCAGTGTTTTCATAGACAGTCTTTTTGTAGCAATGTTAGTTGAGCACATGATTTGCAGTGGCAAATTTTCTTCCTTGAAGGAGAGATCATGTTTGAGATTTACTTGAACCTTTTTATGCAAAAGTTTCAGTTTTATACTTCCTGGATGTTTATTTTAAAATCTACTTTTAAAATTGTACCACTACTGAAAACTTCAGCTGGATCTCACTCATTCTTAAATTGTTCATGATGCTCTCTCAGTTGCTACAAATTTTTTGGCATACAGATTATACTAATGAACTGAAAAAAAAGTTGGACTAGCATCTACACATTTCTATCTGGTAATTTTTTTCAATTGCTTTCTGACTTTGCAGTATGGAAATGTTTATTACTCTGATATATTTTAATGTCTTTCTATTCTAGCAATGTGCCACCAGATGGGACCTCTCATAGATGAAAAGTTGGAAGATATAGACAGGTAAAAAAAAAAAATCATATTTTGACTCAAATTAGAATTCATTGTTAGAATACCAGTGTTGTTACTTAATGGTATCTTAATCATTTCTCTGAACACTAGCAAAGAGAATAGGTGTATTTATTAGTAGTTTCTCCTCTGGGAAGATGTCTAAGGATCTTTTCCCCTAGTCATATAATAATTTATATTATTGTGCGGTTTGATGCTCTGACACTTGTCAGGCATCACTTCACAGCAAGAATATGTTGCTTATCACTCCTCATGAAATTTCTCTGTATTGTTCTATACTGAAGGTAGCTAAATTGTGGAATAAACTGTAAAATATGTTTTCTAGGAAACATTCAGAACTTTCAGAGCTCAATGTTAAAGCAATGGAGGCTCTTTCTTTGTATAACAAATTGATGAATGAGGACCCAATGTATTCCATGTACGCAAAACTACAAAACCAACAGTATTACATGCAGTCATCTGGTGTTTCTGGCTCCCAGGTATGTACGTAACCTTTAATAGGGTTTGACCTTACCAAGTGCATACTGACTGAGCAGTGTTTTCTCTCAACACAATATCTAAACAAAAATAAAAGTGTTTGTTTTCGGTTGCAAGCTTTGGATGTTCTTTTGCATGTTCTAATGATTTTAGTTTCTGTGTGTTCAGTTCCTTTTGATCAAGCCCACCCTAGGCTTTGAGTTGGACATAAAGTTAAAAATTCTAGCTGCCAGGGCTTTGCATAGTGGGTTAAAGAAAGTAAAAAACTAAGGGAGTACAATTCCTTGTTAATATTTTGTCCCCTCTATCTACTCATCGATAACAGTCAACATGGAAATGCTGCCATGAAAGAATTACCATTTTTAACTTCAGTAATTTAAATTGGAGGAAATTAGAAGTTTTGAGAGGCTGTCTTAAAGTTCTGAAGTCAGATATTAAATAGCAAATTTTCTTGTATTTTATTTCTAATATACCTTTATTTAACTTCCTAGGTTTATCCAGGGCAAACTCAAAGTAATGCATACTTGGTGGCAGGGAGTGCACAGATGGGCCATATTCAAGGTTACAGTCTTCCTCCTGAACAGCTCCCTTCTCTCAGCCAAGGCACAGCTACTCCATCTGCCAGCTCAGTACTGCCTGGTCAGCCTGCACAGACATCTTACACAAAGTAATTTTAAATATTTTCCTATTGAAGTTTAAATGAATTTAAACATAAAGGACTACAGATATATTTAAAGGAGACTTTTTAATTACACAGAAGTATTATTACAAATATAACTGAAAGTTACTTTAGTGCAATTATTTCCAGCATGCTTTTTATTGGTGTCATGCATTTGGTAAAAATATCTGCCAAACTTCTAAATTTTCTGTTATTTTTATCATTTTCTCTAGTTTTCCATTTTATATATGTTAAATATGTAATTTATATAGCTCTATATTTCTTTTATATTAAAAATAGATACAATTATATAGACATGACTTAGTGGTAGCAGTAGTGACCTTTAATTTACATTTAATGATGAAGATTATCTGCTGCTCTGGCTGGCGTAGCAGAATTTCTGAGTGCTTTTATTCTACTGTTCTTTTCTCAAGTATCTTACCATAGAAGAAGGGGAGAATTCTGCTCATTTTGGAAAAGAAGTGAATGGACTATGAATACTTATAAAGCTTATGCAGCTTGCTCATAAAAGGGAGTTACAAGAGGCTTTCTACATTGAGTAGATGGCCAAAGATATTAAGTTTTAGTTAAGCTACCTATATCGTGAACAAGTTTTGAATTGGCCGTAGGAAAAGATTAGGGGTTTTTGGATTTTGCTTTGTTGGTTGGGTTTTTTGGTTTTTTGCTCTCTGTGTAAAGTAATTTTATTCTATAAAGTTAGGAGAGACATCCATCTTGAGTCATTAATGTATTTGTTAGTTTCTGTCCCTCAAAGTTATTTATTTGGGATAGTATGGCATATATTGACAAAGCAAGTTTCTACATACTTCACCTGACTTGTTTTGCTATTTAAAACAGTTGGCTGGGTTTTTAAAAACAGTTTGGTTGGGGTTTGTTTTTTTTTTTTCATTAATAAAATTGAAGATAGATGTCATTCCAAGTTGCACCTTAAAATAAAACAAAATTACATATTTACAGTCTAATTTTACATCCATGGGAGTTGTCTTATGTGTGTTTAAATCTGAGGAGTATGTTTGAGTTTTAATGGGAATACTCATTGGCTACAGTTTTAAGCACGGAAGGTGTCCTGAATTAAGAAATTTTTGTGTGTATATATAGAACAACTGAAGAAGCAATAAAGTTTTGCTGTTCTGTTGGTAAATTGTTTGTAAATTCAACTTTAATTTTTTTTTTTCCAGTGCAATGGTTGGTTCTGTTGCTGGAAGTACGTACTCTAACCAGGCTTCAGTGTATAGTCCACCTCCTGCTACTGTTGATGTTGCTGCTTATCAGAATGCTGGAACTAATATGCCCCAGGTGCCAAACTATAACTTGCCATCTACAGCTCTACCACAGACAGCAGGCAGTCAGCAGGCACCCCCACAACAACCACAGCCTCCAGCACCTCAACCACCACAGCATAGTTACTCACAGAAGGCTCTGCTATAGGATCCAGGACTTCTGATTCCAAATCTTCTTGAACCTCTGCTAAAGGCAGTTGGTGATTCTGAGTTTCTTCCTTTAATCTCTTAAACTTTGTTTATCCTCAGCTTAATAAGAATCTCTCTTGGTGAACAAGTTCAATTTGCACTGACTTTTTAGGATTTTTTTTTAATTTTGCGGAGGAACTGATATATTTAGGAATTTTACTTCCTTTTAAAATGCCTAAAAATTGGTACAAGATTATTTATGTATGGTAAAATTGGCTAGTCTGTGAAAACTCAACATCTGCAAACTGTTGTGGCATATATGTTATGTACATACAGTGTATGATTGCAGTAGTGCCCATTTCGTATAGCTATGGTGGTCGTGTGAATATATTTAACACAATGTTTAAAAATAATTTACTTTACTATTTTATTTTAATCATGAACTGACAACTGTATTTCATGGTTTTGTCTAGTTTTAAGACAGATGTGATGTCTTTTTCCAATGCAGGAAAAGCAGTAATTCCGTATATCATGGTTACAGTTACAAGCTAGGGTCTATATATGAATTTACAAACTTCTCTGAGTGTAGGTTTCACTACTTCTTGAATTCAACACAAGTGTATCATGACTATTAGATAGCTTATCTACCAAAGTAAACTTGTTAACTAGTAAGTGATTTGGGGGTATAACAGCAAATTATGATTCTGCTTTGGACATAACTAATAACTTAAAACTACTATTCGGAGGCTGCTAAACGTATCGTGGGACCATGCAACAGATCAGGAGCTTGCATTTTATCATGAGAAGCATGTAATTTATTTTTTCCGAGTTGTTTTTTACAATGGGAACCAGAACTGTATTCTCTGTGTGTTGGTAGAGATTACACCAAAGAAAGACAGAGGAATTGAGTTGGAAGAGAAACAATGGAGTTTTAAACTGGAACACACAACATGAATTACACAATTTTATTCGAGTCTTCTTAATTAGAACATGGAGAATTATGAACATTTAAATCACTTTGCTGAACAAACCTTCAGGGCTTCGTTTTCTCTCTTGTGGCCTTGCTTAGCAATTTGTTCTGTTTACTGTTCTAACACAAACACTTCTGCCTTAAATGTCTGTTTCAATTTTCAATTGTACCATTTGAATTTATTAGCCCTTCTATAGTATCAATAGTTTATGAAGTGTCTCATTTTAATCCACTTTCAGGTTACTTTGAATTCTCTTCTGCAGCATCACACATTAGCCTGTTTTAAACCCTTGTGTTTCTCAGTAACTTAGACAGCTGACTCCTTAAGGCATTACATTTTCTTTCTGTGACTGAGGTGCTGCAAAAGAAACATGATAATGGAAGGCAGTATTTTAGATGTGCTTGATCTGAATTTCTTGTACAAAGACTGTTGTTACTTTGCATTTTTATTCAATCTAATAATGCATCATGGTTTTGTCTTTTCCAGCTACTCTTAATTCCTTAGAGCAATACTAGATGGCTTCAACATCAGATCTGTGTTTTGAGTCTATGTTTTGTGTATGTCAGGTATTGTTTACTTTTGTGAACTATATTTTAGTGTGATGCTTCTGGAATTAAATGTTGTAATTATACATTATACTATAAAATGACCCTGGTTATCCCATACACTCTTTCATCTGTTCACAGTTACCTAACATGCCCTTGTTTCACTGTTTTAATTGACACTGGTGTTTTGCCAGATGCTTTCAGATGACTATTTTGCGTAACTTTTCACTGGGGTGGTTACAGAACAATGTCTATAGGTACTCTGTTCCAGCTGGGGAGTCTCTAGCCAACTGGTTGTTCTAATACTAGTATTTTCACTTTTTTTTTTTCTCTAGAATTCTTGAGCACCCTCACAAGTGGTCGTTAATTACTTCAGTACTTGGTGTCATCACAAAAGCCTATGGAATTTGAAAAGGAATATTAAAGAAAAAGTAATACTCCAAGATATTGTAGATAATTTTTTTAAGGAATAAAGGGGTGATGTCTTTAGAAAAGACATGTAGTATAATTTAGATAGCGTTCTCTGTATGCATTTGGTACCTTATTCCAAAATCAGATATACAGTGTGTATAGAAATGTATCATTTATATACAGAAATGAAAATAGCTTTTTATTCTATAGTTCTTAGTCCCTGATTCAAGGAGAAGCCTGAAGCATCAAGATAGTCTGGCTGACATTGACTATTGTATTCTTAGGTTTTCACATGTTGTGTCACATATTCCCTAACAAGGGCCTGTGGAGTTTCTGTGCAGAAATGACCTGGAAAAATTGCTTTTCGTTACTAATTTGTCATTGTTTTTAAAATTTTTGACGTCTTTCCGTGACATACAGAAATGCTTTCTCCTGGTTTCTTATTTGATCATTGAAATCTTATATGTCTCTAAAGTTTTTCTGCCTTCCAACTTGCTTATTTTAGGCATTTGTCCATGTTTACAAAAATTAAAATCACTTTTCAATTATATTCATCATGACCAAAAAAACCCCACTTGCTAAAATTCAATGCCCCTCTAAATTCAATATAATGAAAGTTAATATATACACTAATGTATAGTGAAAGTGAACATAAGATGCACACTTTCTGTTTTCCTTCCTGCCTTTAATAAAGTCACTGCTCTAAGGTAAAAGACTGGGAATTTTAGTTGACTTTGAATCAGAATTCATTGTCTACAGCTGGTGTAGTAGATTCACTGTATTTTTAGGTTCAGTCTTGGCATTTCTGTTGCAACCTACATTTTCCATTTCACATACTATTTTCAGATTAAACTGAATTTGGAGCTATGTTGCTTTATGTTGACTTTTCTCATAATTTTGTCTTCTTGCTTCGTTCTGTCCTGTATGCTTGATACTCTAAAGTGATGCCTTTTCCTACCTTGCTAGATGCTGTCATTGCATGAATTCCTTTAGTCATCCTCTTGTATCCTCTCTGATAACTTAGAAATTATATGTCAGTTCACCTACTCTCTGTGCGTTTGGTATCATGAAGCTGGAGATGGCATTGCTGGTGCTTCTCTACCATGATTTATTCTCAGATTCCTCATTTGTGCATTGTTTTGACAAAGTTCACATGTGTTCTACCTTATTATGGTATTGAACATGGAAATGTGGGTGAATAGGGGAAAGTACATGTACAGCTACCGTGTGGAAAAGCTTTTGAGCAACTAAGTGTCAGAAGGTTAAGCTATTTGAAAGTTAAGAATCCCTGGTAATGTTATTCATGTTCCTATAGAATACCTGATTTTTAAATGCCTTGTTTCTTTACAAGTAAATTGTCGATGTGAGGCTAAAATGTTTTCAAAATATTTTGTATAACCCTTTGTTACTTAACCCTTTATTAAGGAATACAAAAATGCTAATTAATTTCAGAAGGGGTATTTCAGTGGCTTGGTTAGCCTGAACTGGAGCAAAGTCTGGAAAGTGTCTTCTGTGCATTCCACTTCTATAAGCAAAACTTGTTTACCCCTGTGTATCATCTCAATTTATGTGGACATAAGAAAGGTGTTCAGATTTACTATGAAACATCCCAGGAAAAACACTGAGGCAGTGTGTTAAAATTTGCTGTACTGATATCATGACAGTGTGTTCCAGAGTGTGCAGCTGCAGGAACAGTCACAACATATTTTCTCACCTCTGTTTAGTAACTGGTACTGGTGTAGATGTGTATTTAATGTCATGGGCCAAAGCAAATATAGACAGTAGTAAAACAGCTGTGAAAAAGGAGCAAAATGTAAGAATTACTGCAGGCTTCTCAAGAGGTGTGGGCAGCATGCTGCCCTCGTGGTACAGTTACTGTTCATGAATTTTGAGGCAGAGGGAACTGAAATGAATTTGAACTTCAGAAAATTCTGCCACATTGAAAATTATTAGATGTAACAAAGGAGATAGGTTTGCATTTAATACCATGTACATATTTTGCTGATTAAATCTAGGCTGCTATTGTAGTTCTCTGATTTCATCTAGATGGCAGGAACATCAGATTTACACTGGAGAACTGCTTAATACCTCATTCTCCAATTCTTTTTTTAGTGTTTTCTCTAATATCATTTACTTGATTTTTCACTCATGTTTCAAATATCTGTGCAGTCTTTACATATAGGGGTCTTACTTTATTCCCTCTCTGCTGGGTTTCACAGACAGAATGAAAAAGGATATTTCTAATTACAGCAGCTACACTAGCACTTTGAATTACACAAGTGCAGCTTCCTTTGGAGAAGATGCATGTATCTATTTTGAAGAACAAGGGAGCATAATTTTTCCTGTTAAAAACTGGGAGGAGATATTTTTAAAGAAAAAGGTAGAGTAAAAGTTACAAAACCCCTCCATTGCTAACAGCAGACAGAATAATTTTTTACTCTGTTACTCAACCGTAAAGCTGGCCAACTCCACACTACAGCTACTCCTTTCTCATTTTCAGCTGCAATGAAGAATATTGACCATCATACACAGACTCTTCAACACCATAGGAAAACATGAAGAAGGCCTTGACATTTGAACTTTTTGCTTCAATATGTAAAAAAAACACTATGTACATTTTTGAAACCTTGTTTCTTAAATTAGGATGGTTATGTTTAAAAACATTCCATTTGCTAATATGTAAAATTGCAGATCTGAAGTTCACCCTTCATGCTGCTGCCTTGGCAAAAAGGTGGTAGGGGCTTTTGTTCTTATATCCTGCATGTCCTTCTGGAATCCAAATAATTTTTGTCTTTGTCATAAAAAAAGAAGCCTGCTGCAGTCTGCTTTGGTTTTAATAAAGTGTATACCGTAGCAAAGTGCATTTTTGTTTGGCTTTGTTTTGATGCTCCTTTTGATGTTGGCATATGTATAAATTTAGATATGCTGCACTGTTGTACAAGAATTGTTTTAGTAAATAACACTATTTGTAAAAACTGTTAATTGTTTTTGGTATGAATGCAAAATATTAAAGTTGGAGTATTTAGTTCATTACGTTGCAAAGTCAATTTATAAATTTAATGTAAGAATAATCTGAAAGGGACTTCCTTTCCTTGAAGGACTTTGAGATACAATAAGCAAGGTCTGTTAGAAGTACTTAGCTCAAATTTTCTGATTTCAGGTGGGGTGGAGGTGGGTTTTTGTTTTTTCTGATTGGGAAGTTGTGTGTGGGGGTTGTATCATGCTTACACATAGATTACATTATTTTTACTTTAAAATCTGTCGTAAACTTCCTTCAGCTAAATTCAAATAATACATTGTACATCTTATTTCAAGTATACTACCTCTTCTTCTGGTAAATACAGCATGAATATTTTAAAGGGATTGTAAAGAACAAATGAAAACAACTGTATCTGTAGTCTAATGCATATATTTGGTTACAGATCGATAAGCAGATACTATGGTAGCTTGACAGTTTCACCTTTGATCTCTGAAAAACAGTGCTTATGCCCCCCATCCCCAGGACTGGTGACATCTCCTACCTTAGCAGTTGTACTTTGAACCCTCATAGAGGTGCAGAATCCAGCAGGAACATTGTCATCAGTGGGATACTGCTCAGTAGAACAAACCCATTCAGTGGTCATTGTCTCTATTTACCACTTTCTGGCTCCAGGAAGCACACATATCAAGAAATGGAACCCTTCAATGTATCCATGCTTGGACCACTCAATTTTACACTATAACAGTTTTCTAAGCTTGATTTACCAATAAGGAAAAAAGTCTGCTCTGACTGCTACAGAAATCACACAGATCTATTTCTAGCCAGTTGTGATGTCTCACCCCCGTTGACATAGGTATTTGTGGATTATGCAGACATGTTCTAATTTGCAGTCTGTGTGTCTGACTCCCGATTTACTGTGCTTCCCAAAGGAGAGTGAACATTTAGATCCCTTTGTTTTAATGGCTTTTAGACTTGTGAAATTTTCTCCAAATTAGGCTTTTTCTTTCCCTGGTAACATGATCTCGTAGCTGATGCTGAGGAATTGTGGTGAAGTTAAGCAAACCCTTCAGCAAAAATCATGTGGCCGGAGGAATACAGGTAATATAATGGTTTTCATAGAAATATGTTGTCATATATAAGAACAAATGGAAGTCTTGGCTGAGTGTAGGACAGAGAAGTCATGGTTCTCTGAATCTCTGTATGAACACAGAGTCAGCACAAAGCACTCCACTGAAATGTGCTATTGAAACTTTCAAATTGGTTGGTTGGGTTTGTTTTTTTTCCAAAGAAATCCAAGGTGATGTCCAAAAGACTCTTGTTAGGGGTGTGTTTGTTCAGAGGGCCCTCTTTCCTTCTGGTACACTGAGGAAAAACAAACAATGGAAAATTTTTCAATTTAGTGGAGTCCACAGTCTCATTTTGTAACATATTTCTTGCAGCTTCTGTGAAATCAGGATTTACATTATCTGATTTTGTGGATAATGACACTCAAGTAGGATATAGCATTAGTAATTTTTAAAACTCCTACTCACTTAACCATAAAGTAGGTAATTTTAATTCAATAGTTTATTTTAGTAAGCTTGTTCTCTCAAAACAGACATGCTTTCTCCTCTTGAGCGCCTCTTATCTTCCGGATAATCAAGGCTTCCTGTAAGTGGTAGCTGTTCTTTCCAAGGTTTCGGAGTCCCTCTGATCACTGCAGGGGGCAGCTATTTGTCCTAGTTGCTCAAATGATTTCCTAACTGCCTCTTCCAAGAACTAGAGTCCCTTGAATTGGTCCCTCCCTGAGGCTCAATTTGCACCAGATTTGTTCCTCAGGTTTCTTTACGGGACAGGTGGCAAGTAGTAAGCAATTAATTGTATATCTATGAACAGTACTGACCCGAGAAGCATTCAGTGGGATCCTGTACTGCAGCAGCAATGCAAAGAATCCAAATCTCAGCTCACCTGGAAACATATTAAATCAGTTCCATGTAGTATATGTATTACCTAACAGTTACCTCTTCATATGCTTTCTCATACTTGATCCTTACAGTAAGCTTGCCCACAAATAGTAGCAGTTAGTTAATTATAATTCTAATTAATTCTATCTATCTATCTTTGGACATTTCCACTCTGCAGTCTGTCCTTCCACAGTAATACAGATATCTTATGGAGTCTTTTACCTTGTTTTCTGAGATGCAGACACTCCTGATCTGTTACCTCTGAAGTACTATCTCCCTCATCACTGGCTCAGGCACACAACTGCTATAACTGGGCTTTGTATTTGTTGTGTTTCTGCAGTGTCCCTAAGGGTATTCTTTATAGCACTTTGCCATTAACTTTGCATCATTGTTTTCTGATTGGCTTTATTTTCTGTTTGTCCATGGTACAGTTTCACAAGGAAATTGGCCAGATATAAATCCAGCACCTCTGTTCTTGTGGACCAAATTTTGGTTCCAAATGGTTTCATGATACATGCTGATAGTTGCATCCTACTTGCTAATTTTATTCACTGCAGGTTTCAGAAACACAATTAATGCAGTATGTGAGACAAGTCCATCATAAACTGTGGGGTTTGCCATACATTGTGTGTTGTTTTTAAAAATCATAGAATCATAGAATGGCCTGAGTTGGAAGTGACCTTAAAGATCATCTATTTCCAAACCCCCTGCTGTTGCAGGGACACATTTCCCTAGACCAGTTTGCTCTGAGCCCCGTCCAACCTGGCCTTGGACACTTCCAGGGATGGGGCATCTACAGCTTTTCTGACATCCAGTCTACGCCTACTCTCTTTCAGTTTGAAGCCATTCCCCCTTGTCCTGTCACTACACACTCTTGTAAATAGTCTCTGTCTTTCATGTAGTCCCCCCAAAGTCTTCTCTTTTCCAGGATGAACAATCCCAATTCTCTCAGCCTTCCCTCATAGGAGAGGTGCTCCATCCCTCTAATCCACTTGATGGCTCTTCTCTGAATCTGCTCCAACAGGTCAATGTCCTTCCTGTGCTGTGCTCCAGGTGGGGTCTCACTAGGGTGGAGGAGAGGGTCAGAACCACCTCCCGTGACCTGCTGCCCACACTGGTTTTGAGGCAGAATCTGATTATGTCGATACAATCCAAGAGATGATACAATTTTCATTCTAGCTAGACCATGCACTTGACAGTGTTTGCAGTCTTGCTTGTTTCTGTGAGAAACTGCACATTCTTTGAACTTTGGTTTGTCACTGAGAACTTCATAGGATGGATGGATGGATGAGTGGATAGGGTGGACAGGGAATGTAGAATTAAAGTAGATTGTTAATAGTGTAAGAGCATTTATCCAATTTATCCAAGTCTATGTCTAGATTTTTCAGATGTTAATTTATGTCTTCCAAAATGAAAGAATGTCCTTCAAGAGCAAATTCCTGAAAAAAAGGTTTCTAAGTCTATGACAAATAATTACGTACTTCCAGAACACCATAGATTTTTTTGAAAACTGTGTGTTTTCTTTATTCTACAATGAATTATCATGAGCACTCAAATTCAAAGTAGTTAGTAGTGGTAACTTTTTAAGCATTACTGAATGGCTACAATTTTACCACACAGGTAAATGAAGACTAAGATCTTCCAACAATAAGTCAGTCAATGCTGCCAGGACTGTCCTCATCTTTGAAAATAAACTGCTAGAAAAAATATTCTGTTATGGAACTGTTCTAGAGATTAACAACCAAAATCTCATAATCAGGTTTTCACTTCTTTCTCATGCTTTACTCAGGAGGTGGCTATTCTAATTATTGTAATTGTACCGTTCAAGTAGAGCAAATAGAATAAGTATTTAAAAGTAAATGCTTTCCTTTGGAAGTTGTTGTTTTAAAGTGTCATGCTGCGCTGAACATGATATTCTGACAGAAATGTCTGTCTGCCTAATTAGCTGACCCTATTAAGAAGTGGAATTGGCAAGAGACCTTGTAAGAGTTTCCACTTAAGAAAAATCCAGTGTGTTTCAGTATTTTTATCATGGTATTTGTGCTATTAATCTGTTCCCTCCTCATAATAATAGAAAAATATTTTGCATAATTGACAATTTTTAATAGAGTTTATATAAGGGCAACTTCCAGCTAAAAGAGAATCACACTCATAAAATATGGAGTCAGCAACGGATACAAGTGCAGCCCATTTATAATCGGGAGTGCCCATGCTGATCTTCAAAATACAATATTTGACAAATCTCTTTCACCATCCTAACTTTTTCATTAGTATCAGATGGAAAAAGTGTTTTCCCTCTCCCATGTTTATTGGATCTTTTTCAAATAAATTAATGACTATTGCACACAAAAGCATGGTGATCTTGGTGTTCTTCTATTTTCTGTCTTACCTCCTAATCCTTCCTATGGTTGCCTTTCCCTTTTAATTTTATCTGAAAAAACCTGAAGTGACTGGTCTCAATTCCCAGCAAGTCTTTGAAGCTGCAGTCAGTATTTGGAAGTAGTGGTTCACAGTATTCGGAAATAACAGGTCACTATTAGATTTACTGAAAAATGCCCCTGTGATCTGTTATGAGTCTTCTTGCTTTTGTTTCATTTATGGTAATTTCATTTGTTTCTGGCTGTTTACTGGGTTTAATTTTTAAATTTTTTAAATGGTTCAGAACTGTCATGGACACTTTGCAGTTTCACCTCCTCCAAGTTTCAATTCTTGCTTAAACAGTTTGAGCATACATGGAATCAGAGTATGTTGTGACAGTGGTAATTGTCCCTCTTATATATTGGAATTTTGTATTATAATAGCAATTTAACCCCTTATACTCCTCTTGCCTATAAAATACCTATATAAGTGCTGACTATATTTATATGTTCCCTTTTTTCTGGAAGACATTTGACTCAGAGTTTTAACCAAATAAGTAGCAGCTCTGATAAAATCTACTTTTAGTTAATGTTGAGGTTTTTTTTGTTTGTTTGTTCCTTATAAAAAGCAGGATAAATTCTACACATTCCCTAGATATGTTCCAACAAATCCAAACACCTGTGTTCACAGGGTTTTCTATATACTGGTTAGTGGTATGCAAAGGGAAGGCACCGGAGTGCTCTGGGATGAAAGCAGCACTGCACACTTGCTCATCCTGTTGGAGGGACAGGAATGTCTTAGATGCTGACTGGTGGGTGCCTGTGGAGTTAATTTTCTGTATCCTTAGCTGTTGTTATTAAGAACAGTTTTTATTATATTTGCAATACCATTTCACATATAGGCAGCAGTCAGGCAAAAACATTATTGACCTCCTATATATGCAACTGTATATATTTTTTAATGTTCTACTGCCGTATTAAGGAATATGAGCTCCTAGTTCAATTCTGGCAGACTGGTTTTTATGAGCTGCATGCTCCACAGCAGTAAGTCTTATAGGGTTAGGATTCTTTCTTATTAACAAAGTCTGCAAAAAATTCTCCCTTTTATGATTCCCTCTTAAGCCCTAGGATCCTACAGGCCAGCTGTAGCATTGTCTACATATTCACAGAATATTAAGCCTGCCTTGTGCTCCAATTTTACTAGAATATCAAGACTGTCTGTTTTTTTCTGTTTCCACTAGGCACAAAGAGTTTTAGATTATCCCTTGAAAAATAAAGAATTTGGCCCTTGGGTTTTGGGTTAATTTCTACTAAGAATGAAAATCAGTCCTGCATAAGATTGGTATCAGTAGTGCAAACCTAAAGAGTTTGTGTTTCATTTGAAAAGATTGGTAAGGAAGGATCTTCACCTTCCTTGATAGGAGGGTGCTGTATTCAGGCATTGACACAGATGCCACTTCTAGGATATGCTTTGTATGAATAGTAAACTTTTCTTCATTGATTCTTTGATCTTTCATTGATGCAAAACTGTAAGGGATGTTGTACCTTTAAATGGACCTTCATTGCAGATCCAGTTGTAGCATGATGTGAATGATGCAATTAGGAAAGACAAAGAAGGAAGAAGACTTTGTGCAAATGAATGAACCTTTAATAATAAAGCTTTGTTTCTAGAAGGACACACATGCTTTGTATAGAGAGGAGTTATCCACAGAAACCCTCAAGTGTCTGTAAATGAAGCAGTATTTTAAGTCTGTGTCAAAAGTAATCTCTTTACATGATAAAAGATGTAAAATAAGCCAGGGCTCTGAGTGAAATCAGAGTTATGGCATGTTATGTAATGCCAAGAGATTTGCAGAAGTTTTCTACTTTGGGTGCAGTAGTTAAATACCTCACCCACGAGAATTATTAAAACAAAAATATTAAGAATATCTATAGGCAAGCCCTTTTGGTCAGTGTTCTGATTCCTGTGGCACGCAATATCCTGAGCACTTTAGTGTGTCTCTTCAGTTGCTTACATTTGCACTGAATAGTTTGTAGGTTTTAAGATTTATGAAGCACTTCAGGTTTCTTTCCCCTGTATACCTACGTTTGCTGCTTGCTGCCTGGGTCTCAGCTTTAAGAGTGTAAAGGAAGCATGGGATGTATATATGGAGCATGGTTTACTATATCCTGCTTTGCTGCCTGCGTGACATTTGCTGATTTGGTTTCCTGTGAAAACTGATAGATCAGCTCGCTTCTGGTCATAGATAACAGGCAGGAAGAGCTGCCAGGACTCCTGAGAAGAATAGACTATTAAAATCTTCCATGCAGACAGGGGTGAAGTGAGTATTTTTATTTTAGGAAGAAAAAGCAAATTGTCGTGTTTTGATACTGCAAAAGGAAGCTGTTCTCAGAAAATACAGATATTTTGAGTTGTGCATGGTTTCAAACCCATTACTCCACAGAAAGCTTAGATAAGATGACAGTGTCAGTATGAAATAAAGAGAGGACAAAGTTGTCATCTCGTTGTTGTCTGCATTGCTTGGCAGGCTGCCACAATGGGGCTGCCTGAGCAGCTCACACTCTACTGGTGGAAACAACAAATGGCACAGCTGCTGCTGTACCTTCAGAAACAGACTATGAGGATCTCTTGTACTGAATGCTGCAGACATCTAATTTCTGGGATTGCTAGTGGAGGTAAACCATTTTGGGTTTAAATGCAGATAGTCACACAACCAGCTACTAGTCAATGAAAAATCAGTCTGTTTTATCTAAGGATGCTCACAGTTCTTGAAATGACCGAAGTGCTTTGAAATACTTAGAAGTTTCTTCTGTGAAATAGTGGAGATGGCAAACCATAGAAAAAATATTGTTCTTGACAAAAAGAGTCTCAGAAAAAGGCAAAAACCGACCCCATCACAAAACTATTCTTAACCTACCTGAGTAATTATTTCTGTTTGTGGGGTTTTGTTTGTTTTGTTGTTGTTTTTGTTTGTTTGGGGTTTTTTTGTTTGAGTTTTTTTTGGTTGGTTGGTTGGTTTTGAGGTTTTTTTGTGATTTAACTGCCGTTTAATCAGTTTTCAGACTTCACATTTAGGATTAAACTAACAGCTAGGTTTCATATTCTAAAAGTTATTATGATGTCTAATTCCCATTGAAATGAGGCATCAAAATAATTCAGCCACAAGTGTGGCTGATCTCTTGCTGTTAGCCAAGGAACCAGGAAAGGCAAATAATTAATCCCAAACTTTGTCTGGTTTGGGATTATTACATTTTTTTTTCTCTACATGCCTTTATCTTTTACTGGCCATTCTTTCCCCTGTGTGAAGGTTTTATTTGTTTGGGTTTTGGTTTTATTTATTTAGTTAGTTAGTTATTTTTCATTTTGACTTACATGAGAAATGTTCTTCTATGAAAATACCAACAGAAGTTGGAGTGCCGGTCACCCATAAACAACTTATATCTGCATGAAAACAGGAGATCAGCTCCACTGGTACTGCTGTTTGGTCAGGGAAGGGGTACAGGACTATTTTGTAGGAGAGAAGGGGAGAGTGTATGAGGCTACAGTGCTGTCAATATCCACAGGGTGTGAGGGCTGATCCCCACTGCTGGTGCAAAAAAGGTTATAATAATCATTCCAGAAGGTAGAACTGTCCCCTGAATGGTTTTACAGGACAGGACATTTTCAGCTAAGACCCAGGTGTTGCTGCTACCATTTTGGTCTTCTGCATAGTTTTCAGAACCACGTTGGAATGTGGCTCCCCGCTGTTCTGAGGAAAGTTTTCATGATTGTACTTTATCCCTTGGTCTGCAAACAAGTTTTACCATGAGTAATGTTACTATCTCACCTATGAGTCGTCATCATCTTACAAGTATAGTTCAACTTGCTCAGTACACGCCTTAAAATGGAGAAATGAGGCTCGTGGTGACTGTGCCGTGTACCACAAACATGCAGGAAAACAGCACCTGAGCCCCTTACAGGAGGGTACTTCTGGCCTGATCCATTTCACTAATGGTTCTCTGAGCAGTTTTTCAGGTGGCAGACTCCTTGGGGTGGTGTAGTGCTTTTCATGTGTTGATCATGTTGCTACATTATTAACTTTGAAGCTCTTGCTAAACTTCTTAAAATTCAAGGCAAGGCTGTTGAATTTCCCAGAAATTATGATCTACACATTCAGACTCACCCCCACTATGCTATCAAAACTTCATAAGAGGAAGAGAGCAATTTAAACTCCTCTCTTTATCTTTCTCCCAGTAAGACCTCATGCAGGAGACACTGCATCAAGAGGAGGTGGTAAGCTCTTTTTGTCTTGGAGCTGCACTGCCATGAAGTTCAGCTATAGGTGAGCAGATGGAGGAAAAAATGAAAAGGCTCATTACTGCAACTCCAGCAGGCTCCTGGGATACAGGGAAGGATTAAGCCCCGAGGTATTCCCAAAGTCCCAGCTTTGTGTTTCAGCATGTGCCTTCTCACAGCAGCACTCAGCAACATGCCAGCCTCTCCTCACCTCCCATCACATCTGCCCCCTCCATCAGATCTTATTCCCACACACCAGGGTCATACTAGCACCCTTCCCTCTACCCCTGTGTCACAGGTCATGCTCCTTCACGCATACCTTTTCAGACTACAATTTACAAAATTGGTACATGGTTTTAATGTCATTGGAAATAGGCTGGAGGGTAGAATGGTTTTGAGACTGTCTCAGCTACTTTTTGGCTCCCAAATTCCAGTATATTCAATACTCAACATACATATCACTCTGTTTGCCCCTCTAGTAAGTTGATGGAGGTAGTAATTAAGTAATTTTAAAGGTAAATGAAACGTGGGATCACGAGATTAGCTACCTAGGACTGGCTCTATGGACAACTGCGGGTGTTCTTCAGGACTGGTGATGTCCCTGGATGACAGAATACGTGCTGCAAATCTGAAATGCACTGTGGGAGGCATCTGTCGCTGTACATGTGCCCAGATCTAGTGTAGCCTGCTGCGGTCTAATGAGTCACTTCGTCTTGTGAATCCAGCATGACAATCACTTTCTAAACAAACTTGGTGAATCGCATCAGAATGCACAAACAGTTGGGATGAAACAAAATGACATTATTTGGTGACTAAACAATGTCGAATAAAAACATCATTGTCAGTCTTGGTCATTCTCAGGAGAGACAAACCCAGCATATCTATGAGCTAAACAGGGGGTGAACTGTAGTGGACAGGGGGCCATCTCGTGGTGCTGCTGCCGCTGCAGCTTTAAGGGGAAGTCACTGAGAGGGATACTCTGTCTGCTTGGGCCCAGACAGAACCGAGGCATGAAAATTTTATTCCGTTCTGGAGGAAATATTGTCAAAATAAAAATCCTGTTGTTGAAATTAGAATGAAATGTAAACATGTTCTGTGAAACAAAATTTAATTTGCACCCCTACTATATTGAGACTGCAATAATGTTTATTCAGTGACTGTTCAGTTTACATAATACTTCATAATATTTCAGTTTTTACAGAATTAATTTTCTGAAGAAAAATATTTTTGAATGTTTAAAATACATTTTTGTAGTCTGCAAAAATGATGGAAAAACGTAGACAGCACAGGATTAAGGAATTCTTGAATAAAACAGAAGCTCTGAACATTAAATCATATACAAAACTACAATTCTCAGTGCCTTTAGTGAAATTAGGTATAATTCCATTCAAAAATCTAGTATTTTGCCCAAAGATAAAAGCTACACTGCAGTCGACAGTTCATAAACTTGAGTCTATCTGTAATAATAATCAGACTCACATTAGGGATAGTATAATTTTTAGAAAAAAATATATGATTTTTAAACTCCTATTATTGTTTAATTTCACAGTTCTTTGGGTAATTGCAGTGAAACCTGCTTCATTTCTTTAAATAAAGCTCTTATGTCACGTATGTGTGGTATTTTGGTAGTGTAGTCATCATGAATGAATAGTCACAATGGCATAGATTTACGGGCATGCTGACTGTTGATGCAGAATTTATTTATAATAAAGAGGATTACCACATTTCTCAACTGCTGCCCAACAGAATACTTGCCAAAAGAATTATTTTACGATTTTTCAGGTATCCTCTAAACACTTATAGGAATGCTATGGTATTCCTATTCTAGTGAGACAGGATCAAATTTGTGATTAAGGAGTGTGGCCTATTATTTCATCCAAAATTTCATTATTTGAAGTAAAATTAAAACAAACCAGCAAACAAACCCCTAAATAACCCTCTTCTCTGCAAACAAAGCCATCTCTCTACCTGACAGTTTCCTATCGATCCCCTAACCTCCTCCTGTGAAGTTTCTTCTTAAATGATTTTTTCTACTGAATTATTTCTCTCATAAGGGCTGATAGTTCTTGAAGGACCTCTGTGACCATGTCATGGCTGTATTTTGAGTTGATAATGACAATGAATATGAAGACAGTTGCTTTTGAATTAAACTGAATTTTTTTGTATGCTTGCATTGTGAAATGGAAAATAGAAAATACAAATCACCTTTGTATCATTTATACTTTTTCCTGCCATGTATCAACATTTGCCTTTCATATCTAAAAAGAACTAGTTCCTTGTAAGAAAATCTCTTCATCCTTTATTAAATACTATTTCTTCTGTGAACTTCCACGTTTCTCCTGCGTCTCTTTTTAATCATGGTAAATAACTGGAAATGAATGTAGAGCTCAAAGGTAGTAACTGTTATAAGAATGTCACGGCATTACATTAATTTCAAGTGTGCTCTGCTTGACTCCCACTGAGTTCCAAATTTTGCTGACCTTTGACACTACAATAATATCCATATAGTTATTTGATTGTCCTCTTGTACTTGGCACTGGTGAGGCTGTACCTCAAATCCTGTGCTCCCCTCACTTCAGGAAGGACATTGAGGTGCTGGAGCATGTCCAGAGAAGGGCAATGAAGCAGGTGAAGGGTCTAGAAAACATGTCCTATGAGGAGCGGCTGAGAGAGCTGGTGGTGTTTAGTCTGGAGAAGAGGAGGCTCAGGGGGAACCTCATTGCTCTCTAAAACTGCCTGAAAAGAGGTTTTAGTGAGGGGGGATTGGCCTCTTCTGCCTTGTCTCAAATGAAAGGAGGAGAGGAAATGGCCTTAAGTTATGGTAGGGAAGGTTCAGATTAGATATTAGAATTTTTATGTTCACTGAAAGGCTGGTTAGGCATTGGAACAAACTGGCCAAGGAGGTGATGGAGTGCCTCCTGGCTGCAGGACATTTGTAGCATGGATTTCATGTAACTAAAAAAGGGTGTTTTTTTGAAAATAAAGACATGTAAGGCTTCACAATAAAGGCTTGAGATGTTGACTTGAGGAAAAAAGGTTACTTTGATTTAATATTTATTTTATTGCTCTACTGTGGCAGGAGGGCCGAATAAGACCTAAAATCCAATCAGAGAATGCAAACAGTGCAAGCTATCATGCAAGATGTCTGTGATGACAGACCAGTGGCACTGCGATAGTGGTTTTGGTGTTGAATTATGCTAAAACCAGCCTGGTTCACCAAACTTCAAACACTCATCCTGCTTTCTGAAGTTAGATATGAAAAATGAGCTGATAACTGGACTGCAAAGTTGTGACTACCAGTCAATCACTTCACACTATAATAGTGCCCTTTCATACAGGCAGGTTCTTCTGACATGACCTTTTGTGGGGGGTGTGTGTGTATAGAGATCCCTCCCTTGGCTGGGGACACCCTCCAAGGGCACTCCATGAGGTTTGAGAGAAAGAGATGTTGATCAGCATTCACAGGTTTGTATCTTGGTTGTTCTAGTTCATACACAACAGTGCTATAATTTTCCCTCAATGTGATAGTTATATTTAGTTTGTCTGTCACTGAAAATTGTTAGAGAAAATTCAAGATTTCTGTCCATTTTCTGTGGTTTTCCTCTTAGCTTTTAATTCCTTTTGACCCTGAATGATTCTAGTTTAAATGAAGATGAATTATCGCAACTCTATATACTAATTAGACTATAGAGAATAGTAAATTTCTTGAAATTATCTCAATATATAATGTTTTAATCTGTGTCTGTTGTAGTTTATCCTCAGCTGGCAGCTCAAGCCCACACAGCTGTTCACTCACTTCCCTGCAGCGAGATGGGGGTGAGAACAGAAGGGTAGAAGTGAGAAAACTCATAGGTTGAGATAAGGGCAGTTTGACAGGGAAGACTAAAAGGTGCATGCACACAGCAAAGTAAGGAATTAATTCACTACTTTCCCGTGGCAGACTACTTCCCAACTGTTCCCAACTGTACTTCCCAAGAAAATCAGGGCCTTGGGAAGACAGACACCATAACTCTGAATGTTGCCCCTTCCTCCCCCTTCCCCACATATTTATGGCTGAACATGACATCATACAGTGTAGAATACCCCTTTGGTTCATTGGGATCAACTGTCCCAGCTGTGTTCCCTCCCAGCTTCTTGCCCAGCTCAGTCTTCTTGCTGATGGGGCAGCACGAGAAGCAGTAAGGGCCTTGAGGCTGTGCAAAACCTGTTCATAAATCTGAAACAGAACACCATCTGAGCTGCTACAAAGAAAATTAACTCTATCCTAGACAAAACCAGTACTGTGTCTAACCCTAATTAACTCTTTGCAGTGATTCAATCATCTAGAAAGCTGTATTTCCAAAATGATTCAATAGAGTGAGAATATATATTTTAAATACTCTATGATGATTCATGAAATGCTGAAATGCTCATAGGCTTCCATTGCAGGTAACCCACTACAGCACCCATGCAAACATTAGAAATGTATGCAAAATTACTGAAGAGAGAGACTGAGAGATACGTGTTCCCACATGAAGTACCAGAAAAACATCTTGGGTGCAAATGTGAAAGTATGGATAATAATTCAGTGCCTTTTCTTCAACACAAACAAAATAGTCTGATTATGTTTCAGTTCTGGCTTTCATTTAGACTGAACTTTATGTCTTTGTGTTGACTATCAAAGTCAAGGGCTACTGTGACTTCAGGATTTCAAGGTATTCTGCAAGGAAGAGTCACCAGTTGCAAATACTAGATGTACCAGAAGAAGAGAGGGTCCAAACTGTTTCGGAGGAATTTAGGCCTTTCTGTTCCAAGGGTAAAGGGCAGATGGCCTCCTACCCACGGGGAGAGATGAAAACATATGTCTATCTCGGACATATACCCTGTCATTAATTATTTAGCAGATTTGGCTTCTGGAAACTATTTGCCTACAAATCACTATAGCCTGAGACTTTGCCGAATGCTTTTGTCTCAAAGGAGAGGAAATCTTTCCCTCTGACTATATCAGATCAGAACATATGATTCATGTATGATGATTCCCAAAGAGAAAGCCAGATCCAGACATAATTATTGAGGAGTATGCTGCAGATGAGACGCAGAAGTTATGTGAAGAAGCTTATAAAGACGCTGCTCTAGACAGGGGGTATCTGTAGACATAGATATATGTATATACATACAGACATATGTATATATCACATATCTATCACATATGTCTATGTCAAAATGTCTTTGAACTGGCAGTATCTCCAGTATTGACAGTGAGAGCAAGGGACAATGAGAAAAAGGCAGTTTTCACATCACGAAGGGGGGCTAGAATATTTCTCTTGGAAGCTGCTCCTCTGAAGTCTCATTTTGGTTGGAAGAGACCTTGGGAATTCATCTCACGTGACCTCCTCTCCAAAGTAGAGCTAACTTAAAATTTAAATCAGTTGCTCAGCCCCTTGTTCAGTTCAGTTTTGAGAATCTCCAAGAATGACCTAACACAGTTCTTCTGTCACTTCAGAGGGTAGTTCATTCCAAATATAGCTACTGATGACCAAATAGATATTATTATTTATATACTTAATTCCATTTTTCTGCCTGTTTGTGTTACACACATATGCACTTCAGTTTTGTGCAGCCCCCTTTGCTGCACACAGACATAGGGGTTTAATGGAAAGATTTCCATGGCTGTTTTACTTTCTTACATTGAGACTGAACTTCTCACAGTGTCTCCTTTCTTTACCTTGAGCCAAAAGGGTGCCACAAATTCCCAAACTTTTAGTGATGCTCTTACAAATAACAGAATTGTGTTAGAGCAGCAGCACTGCAGTGTTCTCAGACTTCAGACTTGGTCCTTTTAGCACTAGATGCTTTTCTGGGCTTCCAGGTTTGCTCGCTCCTAGTAAAACAAACATATAAACAAATATTAAAGTGACTTAGGAAAATATTTTTCCCACTTTTAAAAACTCTTTTCATATGTGCTTTGAATACCTGAGTCCTTTGAACATAGTATTACTAGAATGTAGAGGAATTCTATGCTCTGATTTGTACAATGTGTCAGCTGCAGTCTCAGTGCTAGTTCTTGGAACTTTTAGCTATTCAGCAAAAAGACCTTTGAAAATAGTTAGAAAAACACATATCTGCCATACAATACAGCAAGAGATGAAGTTTCCCAGATGATTATTCATCAACATAACAATACAGAACATTGCTGATTATGGCTGAAATATTTCCCACCTCCTGTCCCTGGGCCAGGCTGTTCCTGACCTTTATGTGAGTCTACAGATGTTCAGAGAAATTATGAACAACTTCCTCTTCCCTCTCCTCACGTAGTCCAGAAGGGCCCAGTATAGCTGAAGTGCCTGGCCCACTGGAAAGAATACTTCCCAATGTTAACAATAGTGCCATCAACTTCAAATGAGTTTTGTCTTCACCTTTGGCGTTTCTTCTCCTTTTATAATAGTGTCAAAGGACCTTTTTACTCTGCCCTGTCTCTTTACATACTAATCTCATATAGGTAATCCCTGAATGTGCTGTACTTTATCACCCACAACTTCCAGCAAAGGAGGCTTTTGTAGATTTTCAATACTTACCAGAGATTTCCGAGAGGATGACAGTCCAAGGAGAGCTGTTCACAATAGGTTTCACATACATGGGTAAGTTTGTTTCTTTGCCAATTCATAGAATCTTTAAGGTTGGAAAGTACATCTAAGATCATCAAGTCCAACTATGAACCCAGCACTGCCAAGCCCACCACAAAACCATGTCTCTAAGCAACATATTTACACGTTTTTAAACACTTCCAAGGATGGTGATTCTACCATTCACTGAGCAGCCTGTTACAGTGCTTGACCACCCTTTCAGTGAAGAAGTTTTTCCCAATATCCAATCTAAACCTCCCCCAGTGCCATTTAAAGCCATTTCCTCATCTCCTATCACTTGTTATCTGGGAGAAGAGATCGACTCCCATCTCACTACAACCTCCTTTCAGGTAGTTGTAGAGAAAAATATGGTGCCCGCTGAGCCTCTTGTATGCTCTATCACAATATTCAGTAAGTCCCATATGTTACAAAAACCTCTGTGTAAAACAACAGTAAGACTGATGTTTCCAATTCATTTGGGACCTTTCAGACCATTGATAATATCCTCTAAGGAATAACATTCTGCTCTCCACAAAAAAGCATGCGGGGCTAGCACAGCAAGAAGCCAGAAAAACCTCGAGGTAGATTCTGTTCTGAAGGAATCTGTTTGGATTCCTTAATCCATGATCATTTAATTCCATGCAGGTGATTCAGCCTGTGAAAACCCAGCTAACAGGCAAGGTTCAGGTTTTCTCACACTGAGTCAGGAGCAAGATTTAAGTCCTGTTTACAGTAGATAGAACCAGCAGAATAAGTAAATAAACAAACAAACCGGTTGAAGTTTATTTATTGAAGCTCAGAAAATGCCTCTTAGGGGTTTTTAAGCCCACATGTCCCCCCCCCCCACCCCCGGCTCCTCCTTGTCAGCCCAGACCCGGCTGCGCGCCGGCCGCCCCTTGCGCTCCGCTCCCGGTGGAGCGACCTGCGAGCGCCTGGAGGAGGAGGAGTGATGGGGACGGGGGCACAGCCCAGATCCCGGGTTCCCAAAAGTAGGTCTCTGCCACTCCTGCAGTCCTCGCTCCGGGGAGCAACCCGGTCATTTGAGCAGGGATTTCTTTCGATACTTGGGTTCACAATTAAGAAAGAAAGGAGAGGGATGTCCTCCTCCCTCGGCGCGGGGTTGGCTAATTTCCTTGGCAAACAAACCATTGACCCATATGCAACACTGCATAGGGAGGTCGCAAAGGGAAAAAACAAAAAACATTCCGCACACAACAACAACAAGAAAAGCAGCCCTCAGCTATCACTGCTTTATCACCTGCATGTGCCTGGAAGGAGGCTCTTCCCTCCGCTAAGGGAAAAAAAATCAGCTTAGGAAAGCAAAGTTTGAACAGCGAATTCCTGTTATTTCAGAACGTCCCATGTGACAGGATATTTCCTTATCATTTGGAGCCCAGAGCTTTCCCGCGATCCACCAGCCCTTCACCAGTGCAGAGGACCAGCCCGGCGGGAAGCCCCCTCCTCCCGGCGGCGGGGATGGCTCCCTCGCTGCTCCTGCTTCTCCTCGGACTTCTCCCCCGGGTTTTGCCGCTGCTGGGTAAGTGCCCGCAGGGGCTGTGCGGGATGAAGCGAGCCGAAAAATGCGAGGTTACTGCGGGCACAGAGCTCAGCCTGACCTGGGGGCGCAGGGAGGGAGCGGCCGCGCAGGTGAAGCCCACGACCAGGTTAAAGCCCCTCGGTGCGCCTGGCGGGCGGCTGAGGGAGGTCCCGAGGGGAGCAGCCCCAGCTGCTTCCCCCTCCTCCATCCCATCCCGGTGGGCAAAACTGCCCGACAGGAAGACCGTGTGGGTGCCCATGGAGGTGTGGGTGCCGAACAGCGCTGTCACCGGCGCTGCCTTAGTTCTGTGCCTGATCGATTTAATAACATTACCCAGCTTTTCCTCAGAGACCCCCTCACTGTCAAGGTCTGCAGAAGCGTCTGGTGCTGGGGCTTTACCCGTCCACCCGATCTTTGATGGGTCCCAAGGACCTACTTTTGGCAGATGTCTTTCGTGGAGGGGTGTTAAGGTGGCTGAGGTGCTGGTATGGATAGAGGTGTGAAAACAGGGGAAAGCTGTGCTGCTTGGTGATACCTAGAGTTTGCACCCTCTTCATCTGAGATTTACCACAATTTCCAATGCACAGCTATTTTCCAGTGAAAGTTTTGCATCTGTCGTTCCTGAAAACCTCTCAGCATCCTCTGCTTTCTAGAGTGAGATCTACTGAAGCAAAACTTCATAACACACTCTTCTAACTTTTCTTGATTTGTGTAATTAGCAGAAATCATTGTATGCTATCTGGTAGGCAAGAGTGTCTGTAGAGAAGGCAGTTGTCGAACCTGCTTGCTCTCTCCTTTCTCTCCCCTCTCTTGCTTCTGGCATTTGGTTTGCTCTTCTGGTGCTCTTCATTAATGTTAAACACTGCTAGCATTTTACCAGCTTCAAGAGTTATTTCTTGATTTGAACCTCTGCAATCTGTGATAGTTTGCAAATATTGCAGAGTGTGAAGCTAGTTTGGCGTTCTGGAAATCCCTGATGTGGAAGCGATACTGGCCAGTGAGATTTTATTGTACTAGGCACAATTCTTGAGATACAAGGTGGGGCCAGAGATAGGCAAATAGTCACAGTGTGGTAGGTCAAGAAAAATTAAAGCCTTTGAGAAAACTTTTATTGGGATCTACTCTGGACATTTGAGGAAAAAGATGCTAGATCTCCCTGAATGGCTCGTAATGTCGAATAAATTGTTTTCTGTGCCTGTCATGTTCTTATGCATTTTAAAGAACTTATTTCTAAAAGTAGGTTTCAATATATTAATTACTGTTAGAAACAGGTATAATCAGTTCAAGGTACCGACATTGTAGTACTCATGAACACACTGTGGTGGACCTTAGTCTGCCACATACTGCTCATTCATAGTGAAGAATGGCACCTGTTATGGAGCTCTATAACAGATGTTGCTACAGAACAGTGAAACACAGTCAATGATTTCATGTGTAATTCTGCTCAGCCTATTTTACAGGTACAACTCATCATGTTGACCAGAACAGTATCAAGTGTTTAGAAAAGACTCTATGCGCTTGGTAGGGCATAGAAAGTGCTGCACAAAGACCTGGCTTGTTTCTTCTTTACTATCTAATTACTCACATGGGAACTGTTGTATGGGAATCCCCTTTGGTGACCAAGCAGGCAGAACAAATGCAGAAATAAAGCTGTAAACTAGAGCAATGTCAGAAGACTGCTGCATGGTCATGGATGAGCCAGGACCAACAGTGAGGGAAAGGAAATCCTGCAACTATAGTCTTAGCCACAGTTGTTCCTGTATCCTACTGTCTCTTGTTCTGTACTCCTATTTTGGTATCAACTTATTTTCAATGCCTGATTGACTGTATTGGCCTTTTAGCTGCTCACATATGTACTATTCTCACGGCTAATGCTTTGTAAAGGTGCAGTCAGAATAGTAAAGGGCCAAAGGTTTGTCCCCCTCTCCACCTCCACCGGCCAGAGGTCTTTGTTCAGCTTTCTAATCTTGCTTCTGAGGCCCAAACTCTGCACTCTTTCATGCTTGTGTGCAGCATTACAGGCTTTTTATTTTGGGGTGACATGTACATCTCTTCAACATCATGCATAAAATAAGAAATGTTATTATAAGCCAGAAATACAATTTGAAAAATCAGGCAGTGTTTTCCACACCCGTGAAAGTGTCTGACATCTCTTTTATGCAGAAACTTTAAATATGATTTCAGGAAAAGGAGAGTTGCAAGCATTGCATGTATCCATTTACAAGAACATTGTGCTAAATGCTAGTAGAATAGCAGAATAAAAGAAGTTGTCACCAGTAGTCATAATTGTACGTTTCCTTGTATTGTCTGTGAGTGAAACAGATTGGCAAAAGACAACAATTTTTGTCTCCAGTGCTCATCAGTTTTGCATTACTTTCTAGTGAGTTGCAAGCCAAAGGACAGGAGGAGGAAGCTGAACTATGGATGCGATAACTCTCGGTCAGCTCTTTCTCCAAGAGACAGATTATTTGTTTCCAGGTTGTTCTTCTGCAGAGAAGTATGATCATTTCCGCATTCGAGTCTCAGCAAGGAGAGAGGAAAATTTTTGGTGGTTAGCCTGTTTCCCCCTTAAGTATTTCTCCATTATAGAATTTGTTTAGTTTGATAACGGTGCAGTAAAATAACTAATGTTTTAATTAGGTTCAATCCCCAGAGTCACATAAATTAATATTTCTCTTTCCTATCTCATAGCCCAGTTAAAATATAGCTTTGAGGCCTTATATAGCTGGTCACTTTATGCTATCTGGTATCAGACAGAATGATTGAGTCAGCAGGCTAAAATGTATCTAAGGAGGACCAGAGAGGAGAAATTCTCAGTATCTGGACAAGACCAACTCAGGAAGGTTACACTCCATAGCACACAGCAGATCCGAAGAACTTTTCAAATGGCTACAGTTTTGAAATAAACCTTGAATACGTGAAAATGCATGTTGTGAAGCACTATTTACTAAGAGGGAGAAATAACCTAGGGAGCTATGAAGAGCTTTGTGTATTTTCATAAATCATGAAAAGGCATACCTGGTGATGGCAAATCCCAGTGTTGTTGGTATTTCATTTGTAATGGAGAGATGTAAGAAAGAAGTCACTGATGACTGAAGTGCAGTGAAAAATAAATATACTTTACTAGCAGCTTGTGTATAAAGCTTAAAAACATATCCTTCCCCTCAGTAAATACATTAAGGATTTTAGCAGGACTTTAGAGAACAGAGTTCACCACTGTGAGGAAATGGAGCCTAAAGAACTTAGTGACTATTATCATCTCCTCGTGCGTGGGAGCCAGTATCAAGGAGACAGTGCTGCTGGAGTGTTCAGTGTCAGGATCTGAAGTCTGGTGTGTGTGCTGCCTTGTTTCAGTGACTTCCATGGGTGCAGCTTGGACTAATACCGTGAATGTGAATGTGAATGTGTTCTCTCTCTTCAGTTTAACCTATGCTTTAAAGCTACAGAAGACACTAGATCTTACCCCTCTGCTGCCTTGCACATTGGCATATAGATGCTTTCATTGACACAAAATAGTTGAAATGCACTTGCATCTGAACTAGTTGCATTGTACTGTCAGTTTAACAGGTGCAGGCCACAGGAATGCTGCACCTTCTTTTCTTGAACAGATGATGAAATTTAACCACAAAGCGTAGTGTCCGGATTCATATTCCACTTCGTAGGTAAGATTACTTCAACCCAAATGATTCCACTGTTATTTGTCTTACAGATACTAGCATTTTCTTAATATATAATGAAGATCACAAGCGCTGTGTACTGGCTCAAAGTTCTAATTCAGTGACTACTGCTCCTTGTGTTCAAGAAAACGAGTCACAAAAATTCAGGTGGGTCTCAGATCACCAGCTTATGAGCATAGCATTCAAACTGTGCTTGGGAGTGCCTTCGAAGAAAGACTGGGTTCCGATCACCCTGTATCCTTGTGACAAGGCTAGTGAACTTCAGCGATGGGAATGCAGAAATGAGACTCTTTTTGCAATCCAAGGGGAAGATCTGTTTTTCAACTATGGAAACAGACAGGAAAGGAATATTATGCTGTACAAGGGATCTGGTTTATGGAGTAGGTGGAAAGTCTACGGAACCACAGACGATCTGTGTTCTCGAGGCTATGAAGGTAAAGTTCTGTAAATTAATTTCTGTATTTTAAACTCCTTTTTATGTGTAGCTAATTAAAATGTTTATAAGTGTAGGAGAATTTCCTTCCTCTCATTAGTGATCAGTAAGTGTGACTTCTGGTGAACTCAGCAATATTTGAATGTGTGCTTTTCATTTTTTGGGGAGTTCATTTTGCTTTTTTGTCAAACTTGTCGAAGTCCTGATGAATGATCAACCATGCATGGTAGAGATTCATTTGCACAGGAGAAAAATTCTATGGTTATTAAAAAAGTGTGTATCTATTACACAACAGTTGATGATAGCTTATACTATTTGCACATGCGCAGAAAGGTGTTGTGTAAGTGTATAGTATGTTGGCTGTATTTTTTTTTCCTTGGGGAGCAAATATTAATTATGCTGTGAGGAATTAGTTAACTCTTGAAATCTTCACCTCCAACATATTGAAAGTGACTTCCTAGGTGTTTGAAGGGAGTCTCTGAGTTGGTACTGAAATATTAGAGAAAGAAATACAATATTCAAATGGTTAAATTTGAAAAAGTTATGTATAATACACATATACATGCATTCATGATAAGTATCTGGGAATATGTTTGACTTCCCATTTAGTATTCTTTGACAAGCAGAAATGGTCACAAAGGGAGTTATGGATGCAGTTTCTGTGGTTCACACTGATATCTAAAGATTTCAGTGTATTTTGTAGATTTTCTAGAATTTTTAGAATATGGATTGCTCACAAATTAGTTGGTCTTTAGAGATCACTGGGCACTTTCTCACACATTTCTAAGTTTTGCCAAGGACACAGTGTTTGAAGAAACACCTGCAAGATAGCTTGAAGACAAAACAGAAGAGAAGGCCCAGAGCCCTTGGTGAGGCTCCCAGGGGCAGTTCTGAGCTTTCAGAGGGTGGACACCAGGGGAAATGGATACTGCAGGTTGGGTTTAGATATCATATATGCTAATTACTGAAAGTTATAAAAACTGTAACATCACTGAACCACGGGGGCACATACTTCTGGTGTGCACCTAGAAGATTCTAAATAAAGGTACTTCTCTATCTATCTCCACTAATGTTTCTGAGAGTGCCTATCTTCCAGGATTTTAGGCATCAACACCATGGCTGATTACAGTACTAGTCTTTGGCCTGAAGTCAGAATAGAACACTAGCAAAGCAAATGATGTGAAAGGAGACAAGGGGTGGGGGTGGGAGATGGAATGATGTCCTGCTATTCCTTCCTCCTTTGTTGTCTGGCAGTTCTGTGAGACAGTGACCTTGGTATGTCACCTTCCTGGCAGTCCTTATCAAGGACTGTTCCTCTCTATGTCCTCCCATCAATGCATGTACATTATATGTACCCACACAGAAAGCTGCTTTAGACACTGATAAATTTCATCAAGTCAGGTTTCTGATGAAACAAAGGTTATCTTGAGATGCAAATGGAAGTCTTATATGGACATAGTATATTGGAGTCACTCTGTGGTATATATCTTTAAAGTTTATATGAACATGTTCTTCCCTGTCTAAAATGATCACTGAGCAATTTAGCGGGTTATTGACAAAAGAGTCAACAGTTGTTTGCACTTAAAAAGAAAATTGCTTAATTGTGTGTATTTTATACTTTTGATTTTTATGCATGTAAAATTCAGCATGGGAATGTACTTGTCTTGGCTCAGTCAGTTGTGGTCAGTGATCTCCTTAAGCAGTAAAAATTTGTCTTATTGTGGACATGAGTAACATCCTAGACCTAGAGGGTTAAATGATCGAAGTTCCATTTCTAGTACAGTTTGTATACTAAACAAGATTTCCTTGCTGTTGTATAATAGGATCATAAAGATAAACTCATACAAATCCAATGCTTATTAATCTTTATACAATTGTAAATTGCTGTGTCTCCTTAGATACCTACACAGTGAAAGGAAATGACAATGGAGCACCTTGTGTATTCCCTTTTAAGTATGGTGGTAAATGGTATGCTGAGTGCACAGATGCTGGCAGATCAGATGGCTGGTTCTGGTGTGGAACCACTTCAGACTATGATGTTGACAAGAAATATGGATTTTGCCCGATGAAATGTAAGCTTTTTTGTTCATGATTATGATGTGCTCTTATTCATCTACCTGGAAATATGTCCATAATGTATGCTTTACTGTACAAAATACAGTTTGAAATTTTTCCATCTCCATTTAGCCTGCTATCCTTTTAGGAACTATTTAAATATGCAAATATAGGAGCCAGCCTAAAAAAACACTGATCAATTACATCTGGGTGAAAGTGTGTTAGTCATATGCTGGAATCTGTAGGTACACCATTTATTCAAATAGAAAGTTAAGTAGATATAAAGATGTTACATTAGCATATATAGTGTATGCCAATGAAAATGAAGACATTTGTGCAGTGGAACTGAATCAAGAATACTGCTAATTGAAAATAAAAATTAATTTGTAGAATGAGTTGCCTTATAGACATGAAGAAGCTTACATGAGCTTTTTATTACAACCCAGTGTTTCACAAATCTGTGTGCAATATTGTAGTTCTCTGTTTTAACTCAAATAGAAGTACTTATATTCTAAATTCCCTGATTTGAGTATACTTAGAGTTTCAAATGAAGTATTATGAATATACAGAACTTTATTTAGAAATGCTGATAATACTTTAAGTAAATTGGAGTAATTTATGCCTGAAAGTATTTGAATTCTTTTAAATTTGAATGAAGTTTCTCTGAGCTTCTGTAAAATATGTAGTACACATTTTCTCTGCAAGCTGCTTCTTCTGTCATGCTGAGAAGGGTAGCGCTTCTCCCTCCCTTCTTCTTTCTTACTGGGTTTTGCTGTAAAGCTCAAGCTGACTGAGTCAGAGCTAAGGAGAAAAGTATGCCAGAGACAGTTTGGGTTGATCTTAAGTGGTTTGATGATGAAGTATTGGTGTCCTTGCCTGATTTCCGTGAATGCTGCAGTCAGTAATTCAGATAAAAATTACACCTTTTTTTCCTATGCCAATATTATTTTCAAGATAATAATAACATATTTGGAATATCAATCCCATTAATAAAGCACATGCAAGATCAATTTAAGAATGATTCCTGGCTAGCTGTATTTGAGTACAGCAAATAGGCAGCATCATTAAAATTTTGTTTAATTCTCTGGCATAATTCAAGGAAATCCATTCAGATGGCTGTGATTGTTTTTGAAAAAGGCTGCTTAATGCTGATTGTCTGTGTGTTTCCTTCCTGATTCTTCAGTACTGGCTATAAAATTGTCAAGTTTGAGTCATGTATTTTAATGAAAGACAGACAACAGCAGCAGAAGTTTTAGTTATACCTATGAAAGAAGAATGAGTGGGATATGAATAATAAGTTAATAAACTTCAACAACATCTTTAAAAGTAGAATGTTTAAGTCTATGTGTGTTAAATTTTATTTAATAAGATTAAAGTGTTTGTTATTTCTTAAACTGTCTGGGGGACCAAAGAAGCCAATACGAAAATATGTGAAGCAAACTATTACAGCTGTTCATACTGGGGCCTGGACTTACAGAGATATTACCATGACTGAACCAGTCACTTTTCATTGTGAGCAAAACCAGCTCAAGTATTCTCCAAAATGATGAGAGCAGAAGACTATACTTATAATAGTTATTATACTCAATAGAGGTGTAGGAATTTGATCAGTGGAAGTGACATAATTGTATGTATGACACACTATTTGGTGATTTAGAAAGAGATGCTGATACAGTGACAGTAGAAACCTAAATCTCACAGAAAGGAACTGAGAAGTGTGGCTACAGCAAACAATTTTAGTAGGAAATGCTGCTTCTTTATAGGTTACATCATGTTTCTTTGAGCAGTATGTTGCACTTCAAAGTAGGTGTTGTGAAAGAAAACAGGTTGCACAGTGTAACACCATCAGGATAGTGAGTCAATGTGCCCCTATAGCTGTATTCCAGTGGACAAAAGTCTATTGAGGCTTCTTTCTCAACCATTGCAAGAGCTAGCATTTATTGAAGAATTTAGAAAGCCTTATGCATAAAACTTGTGGCTGACTAGGACAAATACAAAAATTACAGAGAAAAAATGCATGCTGAATTCTTCTGTGTAGGGATAGAGTTCAGCTTTTTAATTAATTTTCCACTTATGTACTAAGGATAGGTGCTGTTTAACATTAATTTTACTTAGATGCTAAAATATATTAATCCAGAATAAATATTCATATTTTAGTTGCTATGGAGATACTAAGCTTTAAACATTACCATATAAATTTTCCAAAATCCTGCTCTGCAAGGGTATTTGACTTCTTAAAACTCAAATATCATAAAAACAAACTTTCCAAAGTTCAGAAATGAGTTTTATTTTACAAAAGACAAAAGTTCTACAGGAAAGCATTGTATGAAAATCAGCTGTAAATTATGAGACTCGGGGAGTGAGGTGGAAGGTTGGATAAATGCCCAAGACTTGTTTACCTCTTCCTCCGTAATAATTGTATAAGTTTTAGAAACCCCTTTCTAGCATGTCAGAGCCAGTTTTCTTTACTGAATTATAGATTTTATTATTTTTGCAATATTCATTTTGTCCCAGGCTTGTGCCTGTGCATAGGGATTTACGATCTTGTAGAAGATAGTGTGGCAAAGAAGTTCTGATTTTGATAGTCATAAAGTATTTTGGACAGAAGTTGATTTGTGGATAATGATAATGGGATGAACATTTCCATTTTTAGTGAAATTTCATTATATTTGATTTTTTTTTAAAAATCAGGACAATTCGAAAAGCAGCACTTCTTATTACCTATAGCCTATCAGATTTAATAAAGGAAAAAGTGGAACAGGTTCCTGACCTGCTGGCATTTAACATATATTGCCCTTGAATTTTGTTTATTGTACTGTTTCCCTCTATTTGCACACGTATGTTTTCTGAGCTCTCTGAATTCAAAAAAGGAAAAAACCTCTTTCTCTCAAATTTTTCACAGATTGGAAGTTGAGAAACTGATACAGACTGCAGGAATTTCAGTCATTTTCTCATTGTCATCAGAAATACAGTGACCTCTATTGCGTTCTGCTTTTGTCATGCAACATTATTCTCTTTATGTGATATTTAGCTTAGTGTTGAGGCCTCCTGTAGGTTCCATTTTTGGCAGAGCAAGATCACACTCTTTTTTGTTGTTTGGTTGCGGAGATTCAGTTGAGATGAACTGGGAGAGACTGCAGCAGTATAAGGATTGTGATATTTCTAATGTCGAGCCCTTTTGGATGATGCTTTCACTGCTTTGACATTGCCTAAATGTGCCAAGTTCAGGTATTCAAAGAGGTCACAGGCTGTGTGGCAGAGAAGAAAGCCATGGTATGTCAGACACATACCATCAGGAAGTGCAGGGAAGTGTGAGATGGATGCTAATGACGTCAGCTTTGCATTCAGCACTTGGACTGATCACCTCTATCACAGTAAGAAAATCCATAGCTGCTTTATATAGTGCCACAAATCAGTAAAAAAAAATGGGGTTTCTTATCCAAGAGAAGAAGTCAACTTGACATACACTTTAGCTAGCATCAGTCTGGAAGTTTTTAGTCTTTTACTTTACATGGACAAATCAATGATTTTAGCATGACTTTAGACACTCATTGTTTACCTTAAATAGCAGCTTTGTTACAGCAGAGGAGATGGTGACTTTGTTTCATTCCCTGTGTACTGCCCAACAATGGTGTCATGGTCTAGCTCTGCCCTGGATCTACTAACACCTGAAAGAGCCTCAGAATTCCTTTCAAACTAGTTGTCTGTAGCTCTGTTTATGTTTTGTATATTTTTAATATGCAATTTTTTCTATATTTTATCTGGTTCCGTCTTCATGATGAGTTACAGCATTTCTTTTTCTCCCTACAGTTAATAGTATTGGTTTGTGGAACACAGATCCTTTAACAAATGTCCAGTACCAGATAAATTCTGAGGCAGCTCTGAAATGGCACCAGGCAAGAAAAAGCTGTCAGCAACAGAAGGCAGAGCTATTAAGCATCACAGAATTACATGAACAAACATACCTGACAGGTAGGGTAATATTATCCATCAGTTTTTTTAAAAAGTATACTATTGCAATAGTGACAACTATATGGCATGTTTCATCTTCAAAATTTATATTTGTTCAGTTCTGGTTATTAGTAGATTTACATTGTTACCCTGAATGATTCAGCTGGGAATACAGGACAGATAATATTTATTTTATCCTGATTTAATGTTGCCATAAACTTCTAGTAACATAAAAATGCAACAATTAAGTAATGTAAGCAATAAAGAATGAATGTTGGAATGCAGAAAAATGCAGAATAGTTTTTAAACCAAAGATGCAGATACCAAGATTAAATCCTTTTTGCATTCTTTTTGTTGTGCATACTAGTCAGCATTTTTGGACTATCTCACTAGAGCCCTTGCATCATCAGTAAGTGCTAAAATATGAAAAGAAAGGAAAAAGAAGTAATAAACAAAAGGACTCACAAATAGTCTCTTTTAGTGCCAATCTGCTTCATTGTTTTTTGAAGTAATTTCCAAACTTGTCCTGTGAAAAAATTCTGAATTTGTACTTGAATATATTTACATTCTACAATGAGAGTCTTCTCTTTATTACCTTCTTAGCCTCTGTACACACATGACATAGGCCACTAATTAATCTATTAAATAGATTGGAAAATATTTTGAATATGTTACATCAGTAGAAAGACAAACTATTCTATGCCACGTTCTTCTCTGTAAATTTGGGTTTAAATGAACATTTAGAGTTCATCTAGTCTAACTTCTCTGCCATGGGATGGGCCATCATGCATTAGATTAGGCTGCTCTAAGGCGCCTTTTATGTGTCCTTGAACACTTCCAAGGATTGAGATCAACAATTTCCAGGTGCAACCTGTTCCAGTGCATCACCTAGTAACAAAGTTTCTTCACTCTGTCCAATTTAATTCTGCACTCCTTAATTTCTAAATTATTGCCCCTTGTCATGTCTCTACAAATCCTGGTAAAAAGTCTTTATAAGCCATTTTTATATATTGAAAGGCCATGACAAGTTCTCCCCAGAGCCTTCTCTTATCCAGGCTGAACAACCCCAACCCTCTCAGCCATTCTTCATAGGAGTGATGTTCCAGCACTCTAATGAATTTTCATGCCTCCTCTGGACTCACTCCATGGATTTCTTGTCCTGGGGATCTGAGAGTTGAATGCGGTACTGCATGTGTGGTCTTACCAGGGCAAAGTAGAGGGGCAGGATCATCTCCCTCACACTGCTGCCCACACTTCTTTTGATGCAGCCCAGGGTATGATTGTCCTTCTGGGCAGTGAGTTCACATTGTGGGCTCATGTTCTCCTTTTCATCCACCAGTACCCCCCAAGTCTTTCCCTGCAGTGCTGCTCTCAGTCTGTTAATTTCTGGGTTTTTATTATAATGTGAATTTCCATGAGCCAGTTATAGGACCTGGTGCTTGGCCCTGTTGAACTTGAAGTTCATGTGTGCCTGCTCCTCAAGCCTGTCAGAGTCCCTCTGGTTGCCATCCCTCACCTCAAGTGAGTCAAATACCCCACTCAGTTTGGTGTCATCTGCAAACTTGCCAAGGGTGCACCCCATCCCACTATGTGACTGAAGAGAATATTTAATAATATTGGTCCCGATACAGACATAGATGGACACCACTTGTTATTGTTTTCCATTTGAACATTCAGCCACTGACTGTAATTCTTTGGATACAAACATCCTGCCAATTCCTTATGCATCTAATAGTCCGTCATTCAAATACATATTTCTCCAATTTACAGGAATGACAAATGCACTTTTAATGCTGCGAACACTCTGTTCTATCTAAACTTTTGTTTGCAATTTGAGGATTTGGTCAAAACATGGCTCATTTTTTTAACTGTGATAAAATAATTGTTGAAATTAATACTCAAGGGAGCAAACCGGCGCTAACATAGGAGTGCACTGACAGTAGGTATGTTTTAATTGCAAACTAATAGATATGGCTGCCCAGTGTATGTGAAGATCAGTTTTTCAGTATGCAGCTGCCCTGGCAGCTAGGATTTCCTGTCATGCTCAGTTCTTGATTGTCTTAACCACAACTTTTTTTGTACAGAAGTAGTAGAACACATTCATGTGTTGGCACCAAACTGGGCTCTGGTATGACATTCCAGTCCTTTTTGATATTTAACTACCTCTTCATTTAAGTTTGCCATTTTTCAAGTGCTGCCCATAATCATGCTGTCAAAGACAACTAAAAATTGCAACATCCTGGCATGATGCCAGCAGTAGAAACAGAGACAAATAATACATATCACATAACAATTTTCTGTGAACTATGAAGAAACACATCTAATTTAAAAAAAATCAGCAGTCATCCAGCTGGGTTTCCAAGTCTTAAATGAAAGGCAGATATAGAAAATTGATTAATAATGGCTATGAATAACATTAGAGAATTCAGCAGGGCCAGACATAAACATGATATTTCTATGTGCTCTTCAGAACTACAGCAGTAAGTTTGAACTGGGTCTTTGAAGCCTCACTTTTCATTGGATATAGAACTTAAATGAGATCAGTCTGAAAAATGCAGATGTGCTGTTAAAAAGATGGTGTTTGCAATGGCTGAGTTTTAATGTATTTTAATAAAATGTAAACAAGTTTTTTGTGGTATTCTGTAAATTTGAGACTCTTGTTAATTTTATGGAATAGAAAATATACACTGGGAAACTATTCATTTTTCACTTTAGAAAATTGATTTTTGGTTTTGTGACCTTTTGTGCAACTTTATCAATTTAATATTCTATAATTATGGAAAAATTGATTTATGTTTTTGATTATTGGTTTACAAGGAGCATGTAGAAGAATAATTTTATTTTCTGTTGTAATAAAGTTCTACAGACCTAAAAGTGTGAAAACTCTGAAAAAAAGTGACCCATGTAAGGTGACATGCTTTGAGAAAATGTTTACTCTTGCTGTGGACTTCCATATCTCTCTCTGGCTCTGTTACTTAGGTTTGACTCGCACACTGAGTTCAGCTCTCTGGTTTGGTCTTAACAGTTTGGATTTCAATAGTGGATGGCAATGGGTTGGTGGTGCTTCTTTTCGATACTTAAATTGGGTTCCAGGTAAGGTTAAATATGTTTTTAATCAGTTTAAAAGGCAAAAATTTGGTCATTGTGTACAATATTTCTTTTCCAGCACTGTATTCTTCTGTAGTTATTGAGCTTGTTTTGATGTTGAAAGATTCTGACTGTGATTATAAACTGAGTGATTATAATTGTGAGTAATGGCCCTTATGCTAGGGATAGACACTGGGGTTAATTTATTGTTCAAAATGGAAATGGCATCCTCCTAATCCAGAGGAAAATTTTAAAAGTCATCTATTGACACTTCACTTGTATATCTTCTTAATTTATTCTATTTGTATATGAATAGATGTTTTCTTTTATGAGACTAGATGATCAGTGGTGTTTTTCTTTTTGGTTTTTTATTTTTCTTTAATTTCCAATTTGTTTTGGTTACTTGCTTAAAGAATATATCTTCATTTTCTTTTGTGTTTAACCTACCGACAGCACTAACATGTATCAAACTGATCATGTTAAGCTGGTCTACTTTGAGGGAAGCCTGGCTATTTCACACCTGTAGCTGCAATGCTGAACCCTGGAGCCACTATTACAGAGCTCAGAGGAGCTTTGCCATCTGCACACATGGTGCAGAAGAGCTGCATCCCTGGTTTATTATCCAGAGTACCTGTGTTAAGGTGTCTTTTTGGAGGACCCTTGCCTTGTTCCTTTGCACTGACTATTCAGGAAGCTTTTGGAGACTAATTTAAAGTAGATGTCTGAAGTTATGCAGTGTAAATACTCTTTATCTTCACTGAGCATTTCACATGTATTTAACTATCACTAACTGTAAATACATGGTCCATCATATCACCCAGTGGCTTCCTTGTGTAGATAAGGCCAAAACCAAATTTTAGATGGACAAAATTCCTGAGTAGGTAAGCTTTGAAGAGTGAATTGAACTACTTTATAAATAGCTCTCCAGTGGAGTGAGCACACAAGGCAAACAGATGGACTGAACTGCAAGTTGCTGTGAAGGTATTTATAGGTCTGTCATCCAAGTGCACTGATGAGGATCTGTGTGTAGTGAGGAGTGTGGGAAAACTGATTGTGAGGTGGAGCTGTAGCAGCAAAGGGGAGCTTGTTCGTGGTTGTTAAAAGTGCAGACAACTCTCGTTTGTTCAGTAAAGAAATAGCTGGGCTTTGGTACTGCAAAAGTGGGCTCAATTTGTCTTTAATTCTTTCTGTTCCTTAACTTCATTCAAGATAATACTCTACTCTTATGTCCATTATTTTATATTTCTGCTACCTCCTTTCTGACTTTACACTGGTCTATATCACCTACCTCTGTCTCATCCCATTACACTAGATATTAAAGAACTGGCTGTTTTTCCACTAGCATATTTTAAACGCATTTGTGGAACCTCCATATTTTTCCATCTCACTAGCCCTAAATAAATAGCAGAAAAAATGGGAGCTGTAATCAATGTTTGAATGAAAATTATTCTGCTTAGACATTTGGGAGGGCTAACTGGCAAAAAATTTGAAAATAATTTGAATTTGCATTGTGGAAGTAAGCATATCTTTTTCCTCCTATGGGAAGAAGGTATAACAAGACTGTAAATATAAGACTAACTAATCTAAGGCAATGAAGCTATAATGATATAGCAAAATTTTCAGTGAAAAATCTTCCATGTTAGAAATATTGTTTTGCTGAGTTTATTGCTGAGTAGTTCTGATCCTTTTTATTTGGTATATTAATGAAATACAGAATATAGGAATGAAAGAAAAAGCATGTTTTTAATAACATTAGATCAGATCTTGAAAAGGACTGTGAAGAATCATAAGTGCCTGTATGTTAATGTATCTTATGTTTAAAGCATGGGCCAGAATAAATGTGAGAGTTGAGAGGGTAACCATGTTTTGCTTACACTTTGTTGTTGTTATTGAGATTTATGGCATTGTTTTTTTTTTTTTTAAGGCTATCCTTCTCCAGAACCTGGAAAAATCTGTGGTGTATTAAATCCTGGCAAAGGTGCTAAGTGGGAGAACAGGGAATGTGATCAGAAACTTGGCTATATTTGTAAACGTGGAAATGCTACTTTAGAGTCTTTCATTATTCCTACAGGTAGGTTTGGTAATACACCATCAACAAATTCTTAATGACTAGTATAATTGGAATAGATGTTATTGCATGTGGTAAAACTAATCAAAGGACTCTGTGGATTGTGGTTTGACCAGGGTTCTCTGTAAAAGTGAAGTGTGTCCTTCCTTTTTGCTCTGACCTCCCTATTTCCTGAGTAATATTCTTCAGTAGTCTTGAGTTCTAAATTACAAAATTGTGGAGTTCTCTTTTCCATAACCAAGCAGAACTGTCAGATTTTGTTTATAAATAATAATAATAAATTCAATCTTTTTAAAAGTACTGTATTTATCTGAAGCCCAGTCGACACAATGAAAAAAATCCATTTCTTTTTTCTGTAATTTTTACAACTTATGAAGGTTTGTTAGTCTAAGTCAGTAGTGGACTAGAAGAATTTTTTAAAATTCTTTTGAGAGTTAGATAGTTTTAATATATTTATATATCTTATAAATGGAGATATAGAGAAATATTTATATGGAAATATTTATTTATATACATGTAAAACTATTTCAATTCTCTATGAAATTATTTAAATGATACATGTACAGACACCTTTTCAGAGAAAATGTGATTCTGGCATATGCCTGATGTACATAGAAAAGACAGAAAAAAGGTTTATTTACACCTGTTTCCTTAATATCTCTTTGTGTACTATAAACACCTTGTAACTTTTCCTCCCTCCTTTCTGTTCTTTTCAAGTTTCTTTCTTTTTCCAGGACATACCTGTATCTCTTAAATCCTCTGATATTATTTTGCATAGGTTTCAGAAGAAGAAAGCTAAATCATTACTAGATTTCCAGTTAATTTATTAACAGGCATCATTATTGGCAAAACAGATGTTTTAGAAAATCAGTGTTTGACATTCAGCTTAAAAAGCAGTTGGTTTTTTTAAACTGTTTTCCTGCTTTTGCCAATATAGACTTATAGCTTTACTTTATTGCTAAGAGAAAAAACAACAAGAATGAGCTAGTGTCTCTTTAATCAAATATTGAAATACTATTAATATTTAATTAATACTTCAGTATTGAAATGAAGCATATTTGTTGCCTTACCTGAGGAGGCAACAAATTATTTCTTAATTATTTAATTTCTTAATTATTCTAATTAATTATTTCTTAAATTAAGGTGTGAAGTTTAGTTAGTATTTGTATACAGGTGATACCCAAATAGTTTGATTTATATAGCTTGTCTTAGGTTGTTTAATTGGCTACTGCTTATCTTCTCAAGTTTCATATATCAGTTCTTAAACACTGATGCCTATAAATACACTAACAATTCAATACTGGCTGCTATATTATTCAGATTTAAATTCAGTTTTGGAGGGTATCTAATGGCCATTACTTTCTTTTACTTTTGGTTCTTCCCCCCATCTCTGCTCTCCAGTTTGCCAGTAATTTGGAGGAAGAGACAGAAGTTTACAAATGAACAGAGATTGCTGAGTACACATGGTGACAGATTAACCAGAGATTGGCAGTGGTTCACTTCATAAAATATTGTTCAAAATGTTCCATGAGGGGAAGTCATAAAAGGAGTAAGAATGGGATCATGCAAGATGTTAAGTGCCCTCAGCTTCTAAAGGTGTAAAGGAAAACTCATGGCAGGTTATGCTTTCCTGACTAGGGCTCCCTAGTGAAGAAATGAATTAATTGCGAATTCATACATGCATTTAGTTGTTCACTTGGCATTAAACACGGAGGCAATCCTTCGAAATTTTAACCCTAGAAATTACAATTGAATCTAACAGGGCAGTATCAGGACTGTGGGACAGAGGAATACTTTCCAACTGAATATAATCATGCTTGTGTTCAAAACAAAGTCAAGAAAAGTATTTACAGAATATTTGTTTTCATTACAGATATATTTTCACAAAGCCAACATCTTCAGGGTTTTTTTGTTTTGTTTATTTGTTTGGTTTGGTTTGAGATTTTTTTTTGTAGCAAAAGTATTCTTTCCAGCAGGGGGCCACATCATTTTATACATCAAAATGATGTAAAATTTTAAGGTTACACAGCATTTGCCCTGTAACATAGGAAAGTAGATTAACAGGAACGTATTAATTTCAACTGCAAAACATTCTTATTTTTTAACTTAATTTTCTAAGGAAGGGCTTTCTGTCTACCATCACCAAGTGACTGCCAAACCAGATTTCATTCCAAGCCAACAAGGTGTAGTGATCTTAACGTATTGTTTCCAAATGTGACTTCTGTGTGAGCTCTTTCCTATTAGACCACAGAGGATGGGTCTGAGAAAGAAATTTGAATGTCTGAATCATGAGACAAACTTCAGCTAGTGCTTTCACCTTTTTAGGTACCATAACCATAAGATTTTCAGACTGCAGAAAGTCAAGTTTAAACTTTACAAAAGTATTTGCTCTCTATTTGAGGCATAACCATTCTATATTATGAATGAGTAAATTCATCACCTTGACATTTGGAATAATATTTTTGACACATTAATATAATTTAATTTGTTACATCTTATTTGTTGTAATTTGCATTGTTTCTTTTGCTTAAGTCAAATGAAGTTCAGGGAGTAATATTTGTTTCTATCAGGATGAAACAGTAGACTGTATGGCTTTGAGCTGCCACGTATTTTCTTTAAAAGTAGAATGGGGAAGAACAGAGTTAATTTTTGCTGATTAGTGTAAATGAAGAACAGAAGAGTTTCTCTTACTAAGAAATCCCCAGAAATGTAATTCAGTAAGACTTACACCAAAGAAACTCGACCATCCACTGCTTCTCTTGTTTTGTGGCTTGCAGCAAACTCCCTGCTGTTACTGATTCTACAACCAAAAGCTTTTTCCTGCCCTGCCATAGCTGCTTTAGTGTTTACAGTAACATTCTCACAGTCTCCAATGGTTTGAAAAAGAGATTCTTCAGAATTGCTAAGGAATAAATACTTCAGTAAGTCTTTCTGTAGCCTTGTCTGAACTGCTGACTTCTGTTCTATTCAGTGTCTGCAGTTTGCAGAAGGGTGCATTGAGTGTGTTGGAGGTGCATATTATCTGACTTGCAACAAAGCACTGCAAAATGTATATGCTCAGGGCTGAGACCAGGTATCAGACTACTTAGGAGTTATCTGAAATATCACACTAAGCTCTACAACAGCAGTTGCCACCATTGTGCTCTCTTGTTTCTCCAAACATCACCATGTACATTTGGCTTGTTACATCCCTCTCTCTGTTCCAGTTCTTTCTCTCCTGTGGCAGAATTGAGAGGACTCTGACTAGAGTACTGATCCCCTTGTCCTGGGAGACAAAAAGTTTGGTTTTACTTAAACCTTGTGGGAACATTCTAACACTTTTTAGAGGCAGGTCTAAAACAGCAGACAGTGTTTATAATAAAAATGTGTGCTGTGACACTAAGTAACTCTTAACCATATGCATATTCCAGTTGAAACAGGATATGTGTGTGTAACCTGAGTCTGACTGGTCATGACTTTGAACTGCTAATTAAATACTTCTACAGAATATACCCACCCACACACCCCACCCCACTCCATTATACACAAAGGCATTGCTTCTCCCTCAGGCACAAGGTTTTTGGGCAGCAGAATTTTTGAAAACCTGCTATCTTTGTTCTACTCTGTATATTGGTCTTTGCTAAACCACCTGCTGATTACAAATAAAGAGATGCAAGAATCACAATTTGTTTCTACACTGGCAATACTCCATTTATTATATGTTCCAGTGGCACTCCTCCCAAAGCTGAACTGTTTGCTGAACAGCAATGTGTTTGTTAGACATACTCTGCTGTTCTGCTGAACTTCTAAAAGCAAGTTTTAAGCATAAATAATTTACTTTAACAGAATAATTTTCTCAGTGAAGCTTCTGAAAAGCAGTATGCTTATTTGGGTTCTCTTGTGATTCTGTAGAATCAGTTATTTCTTATTTCCTAGTTTAGCAAATGGGGTTAATCCACAAAATGGCTCAGTTTGGGGAAAAAAAAACCCTCATAAATATGTATTGTAAACCCAGGTTTTAAACAGATAGCTATACACCATAGAAGTTGAAGAGAGATGCTGACATGAGTGTAGAAAAATTATAAACCACTGCTCTGAGACCTTACATTTCACTATGTATATATGCATGCTTATAAGAGTCAAAACTGGTTTAATTGTCTTTTTTTGCAAGTTACAAGCATTTCAAGTTGCATACAACAAGTGTAGTGTTCTTTAAAAACAATTTGGAAGATTCAGATTTTAATTATTCAAACAGATTATTATTCCTGTGTATATTTTTCATTTCTGCTGTTGTTCATGAAGAAAATATATGATTAAATTTTTTTGTTAAATATTTCCCTACATAATGTTTAGTCTTAAGAATAGAATTCTAAAATTCTTCATGGCAATTTTTCTTTTCAGAGACTAATGTGCCTATGAAGTGTCCTGATCAGTGGATGTCATATGCTGGTCACTGTTACGTAATTCATAGGGACCCCAAAATATGGAAAGATGCCTTAACATCTTGCAGGAAAGAGGATGGAGATCTGGCGAGTATCCATAATGTCGAAGAATACAGCTTTGTTATTTCTCAGCTTGGGTACCGTGAGTAATTTTTCATAATAATATATATATCTATTCACAACAACATATAAATATATATATTTACACTAAATAAAGAAAGAGCTCAGAATATGTCTTACCTGTTAATAAAGAGCCTGCTTAAAAAAGTAAAATTGTCCTGATCACAGGGTGCAGACGGAGTTAAATTTAAAAATCATTGTAAGAAAAATCACACAATAAGATCACAAAACTCAAACAGATTTACCATCACAGAAAAGCTGTGGTCAGTGATGTGAATTGCATAATCCTCAAATGCCTATTTCTTAGTGTCTGCTTCTGTCTCCCTTTATACAGATTAAAAACTTGTCAACTTTTTCAGAAGCTGAAAGGATTTTTAGTACTGATCTGCAAAAATAAATGAGGGGGAGCAAAGTCTGCTGGACAAAGGCAGTTAGGGAAGATCAGGATCCTATTAGTAGCACTGTGATGTCCTTACTTTTCAAGTCACACTGCTTGTGCTTCTTCTGAAAAAGGAAGTTGTCTGTCCCAGTATGTGGTTTCAGATTTGCCCACATTAAATATAGTACTTAGGTGCTTTCTTTCCGAGCACACATCTGAGCTGTTGCAAGGCAAGTTAGACTACACATGCTGGGTGTAGATTAGGGAAGATGCAACCATGCTAACGCTGAAGCAGTTTTATGGTTGCTATTGCGTCACATGAACCTGCCTTGGCATGTAGGGTCAGTTACTGCTTTTTGATGGGAGGAGCATGTTCACACCTATGTGTTCTTCTTTGCAGTAGCTGATCCTATGTGTGCTTCTGGTGCCAGCTGAGACTGAAAGTGCAGCAATCTGCTTTGAGCTGCAGTGTGACAGCAGTCTTGGAGTGGCAATCATAAAATAGCTGATACGCTTTACTTTTGTGCCCTAGCCAACTCCATGACAACTTGTGCTTATCTTTGCATTCCTGAAAGAATGATTTGTTGTTCTTTCATGAACAACACGAAACTTTTACTCTTTCAAAAGAGAAAAGGTGGGTCTCTTGCTGAGACATTAAGACATTTGAAAGAAATTAAGTTCTAAAGGAAAATACTTGTATTTTCATCTTACATCTTGATCATTTCAGGGCTTAGTACCTTCTCTAAAGACCTTTCCTTAACTGACTGTCCTTCACGGTTTTTGTAGAAGTGAGTATTTCTGAAACGCAAATAGTCCTGAAGGAACCCAGGCTTCTCATATATGGCACACTAGCTACAACAGACTACTTTGAAAGCATTCTTTTCAGAGGAATAAAATTGGAAAAACTAAAGAAGCCTTTTATGATAGTTTATGGCTGTATCAGATTACCCTTGTTCATCACTGAGAGGAGAACACCATGTATTGCAGTGCCTGGAAAATCTTGTCTGCATCAGAACTCTGCTGCAATAAGTGCTGTACAGAAAAAACGAAAGTCTATCTTTGTGCCAAACAATTCACAGTCCCATGATAAAACAAAGGAAGAAGAGATACAATGAGATGAATATTGTCATGGTAGTTGAGCTTTTGTTGGCATCACCCACAAAGGAGAACTTTAGAGAGGAACATGAAGAATAAAGAAGTGTATGCTGGATGTTTACACAGAAGTCCAGCATGTGATACGGCACAAATGCGGCCCAGTGCATGACAGAATGGGAAGCAGCTTTACAAATGGCTGGAATGAAAAAATGTCTTGGTATTTAGCCAGCCAGCTGTAGAGATGATTGCAAAAAACCAGCAGTTTTTTTAGTGAGAAAAAAACATTATGTAGGAAGAGACTTCATAGATTTGCATGACTTATTTGGAGGACTTTGATGTAGTTATTCTGTAAAAGAATGCTGTTTATTGTTTGTATTACCTTGGTGTGAGCCCACCACAGCAGGACCTCTGGCTGTGGATGAGGCCTCTACTGTGCTAAGTGCTCAATAAATGCAGACATAGTGATTTTAAGAAATAACTAAACAAAAAATAAGTTAGAGAGCATGGATGGCAGTAGCCAAGGAGGGACTGAGAGAGTAATGGGCAGTGGAATTGGAACAGGTTTCAGTTGTGTTAGCAGAGGATGGCTTAAAGGTGGATACTGAGATGTAATTTTGGGGCACTTCTGATCATGAAGAGCAATCTGGAAGAAGAGGTAAAGGTACCTGTTTGAAAATGGAGCCTGATGTCCTGTGAATCTGAGTGCTTCTTATTGCAGGATAGATGGTAAGAACATTATGGATGAGCTGTGAGAGCTGGTCATACTTAGACATAATGACAGGAGAGGCAAGGAAAAGAAAGAGAAAGCAGAGAGAGTTGACTGTCCTTAAACTGGCAGTCTGGGAGGGTGATCTTTGCAGTAGCTTGGTTGGTCAAAATGTGAAGCCTCCATGTTTCTGAACTAGCAGAGGTGAGGAATGTCACAGGAGAGTTATAGGTTATGGGAGTATCTATGAAAACCTCCATCTGAAATGTGTTAATTAGAAAGGATTGCCTTGGGCAAAACGACTTTTTGTTTTTTTTACAGCCACTTCCGTTGCTAGGGACAGCAGCAACAGAAAAGAAGTATTTGCAGTTCCATTGAGAGACCTGCTCCTGCAACTGATGTCTCTTGGTTGGGCTCACAATCCTGTTTTTAATTTCCTTGTGTAATTTCATTGTCAGTTTGACTGTGGTCAGTCTGGATGGAGTGCATTAGAGGAAGACTTATGCAAGAATGAAAGAATTTTGGTAACAAATTGAACAGGAAAAAACCCTGAGTGCAGTAGATAAGTTGCAGAAGGTCATAAACACTGGAAAAAATTCTTAAAAAGTAGTCTTCCTAGCCTTCATGAAAAATAATAATATGTTCTAGCACCCACGTAACTAATGCTTTGCTTGGAAAGACTGCTATGTAAGGAAAGGACTCTGCATGCAGTTGCTCAGTGTGATCTGAGTCATACTGCTGTGGATGAAAGGGAAGAGCTGAACAGCTGCTGCCTTTAGTATAAGCCGGATAACAGACTACAAATAAATAATTAATTACTATTGTAAAAAATACCAATTGCACTGAAAAATTCTTTTCTAGAGAGGAATACCCTGGAATTCAGACTGATTATAAATGTCATAATCTTTAATACTCCTTATTCAAATAGTTTATTCAGAACAAAAGTGGCAATGAACATTATAGTAGCAATGTGTTAGCAGGATTTTAAACACAGACAAATAGACCTCTAAGAAATTACTGCTGTGAAATGACACCTTTGATCAGTCCTGCACTTTCCTTCCAGTCAAAAAACAGCAGCTAACTCCTTTAACTGTAATGTGAAAAAAGTACAAAAACTACATGAATTTCATTTTGCTCTGAAATGAAATAAAATATAGGAATGCATTTAATGGGAAAATTTTCAAGTATTCTGGTCATCAGCTCTATAAGACAACACTGGGTGCCTGAGCATTAGAAAATAGGACACTTCTTTCTTCACTACACTAAAAGTAAGAGGAAAAGGGAAGGTAAAATTTTCTTTGGATCTTTACTCTTCTCTTGTTACAAGAGTTTTGAGTTAGAAAAAAATGAACCTAGTTATGTTGCAGTATAATTCAACAAAGAGAGTATTTTGGCTGTAAAGTTAAACACCCTTATTGTATTGCCACTGTGGTGAATGGCCTTTCCTGATGACTGGAGTGGGTATATGAGGAACTGTTTGACCTCTTTATGAGTCTGAGAGCCTTAATTTCCTGTGAGTACCTTTTAAACTGCCTGAGAATAAATTATTTTCTCTTCCATGAAGATAAAAGTTCCATCAGGAAAAAGAACAGTTATCAGCTTTGTTAATTTTATGTTTTAGAAGCAGCTGATGAGCTGTGGATTGGGTTGAATGACCTCAAGATTCAGATGTATTTTGAATGGAGTGATGGGACACCTGTCACCTACACCAAGTGGCTTCGTGGAGAACCCACTCATGCAAACAACAGGCAAGAGGACTGTGTTGTTATGAAGGGAAAGGTAAAGTCATATAGCTATTTACTTATTTGTCTTATAATTTAATTTATCATTTGGGCTTTTTCCTATGCAAGAGCACAAAAATAGGGATACTACTGCTTGAAGAAGCCTGTTTTAGAGTCTTAAAGGTATTATTTTTTGAAGAAGGATCCCTTTTCCAAGTTGACAGAAAATTTCGTTGTATAGCCTGAGAAGCAGGTAGGTGGTGGCAACTTACCCTCAAGATACCTATTTCTGGATTTCAGTTTGTACATGTGGGCTTTTTAAAGAAAATTTTTCTTCAGGATTTTCCTCAGGAAGCTACAAAGACATTTTGGATACATTGGGATGTTTTCTGCTTTGACCGAATATGGGATTTACTTTAAAAATAGCACTAGCAATTTTTACTGATACTAGAGACATGCTGTCTTTAGAAGAAAACAGAAACCTTTGTTTCATGTGTCCAAGCAAGGTTCCAAATCCTGGGTCTGGGTGGTTTGGTTGTTACACTTGTGTTTGCACTGCACATGAAGAACTGCGGGAAAAGTAGTTAGCAGTGGCATTAGTGAAAACCTTTCCTGAATGACTGCATTTGTGCATGATTAATGACCTAGGTGCATTACAGAAAATGCGAAAATACGTGGTATAAAAGTCAGTCTGTCTGATGTTGCAAGATGGTATTTTTTCTTTTTATGATAATGAAAAGTATTGAACTTACCATGTCCTTCAGGTTTACTTATTTTATCAGGAGGGAAAAAAGTATATACTCATACCAAAGGTATTTTTGAAAAATTAAAACTTGACAGTTGTTCTTTTGCTACACTTCTGGTGAGTGCACTTATAAATTGAAGACAAGAACTAAATTCTTTTCCCAACATCCTGAGCACTCTATTGAGCTTGCCTTATAGGACAAGCCTGCGATGAAGCACCAATAGGCCTAGTTTTCTCACTTGCTTCACTTAGGTGCAGTCACCAACAGCAGCATGGTCTGTATGCATGCAGCTGGGTAATGAGTCTCTATAATTCTGGTCAGGAAACACTCAAGTTTAGAAGTTGATATTGAGTGCACCAGGAGAGGGCTCAGCCAGCTCCACAGCAGGAGGAAGTTGTAGGGGACATCGAGGAGGTAACACGTACAGGACTAGAAGAAAAAGGCACCATATCATCAGTTCCAGGAAAGAATGAGGAAGAGGATTGGAACAGCATCCTTGGGAGAGCAAAGCTGCAGTAGTATCCATGGAAGAAGCAAGCCTGTGTAGGAGATAGCATATTAACCTCCCAAAACTGAGCAGAGCTATCTGTATTTTTGGATGTGTTCTCTGGCTGGGCCAAAGCTCAGATCTACAATTTTATTACTATATGAATTCAGCAGGAAGAAGTAACTTTTTGTGCATTCTGATGTGTCTGGAAAGCTAGAATTTGATATATATTTTAGTGAAAAAATCTTGCACTGATCAGAAGCATGAATAAAATTATAATCTATTAACAATTCTTCTCCATTGTATTAGTGGGAATGCTCTGGTGAGAAGAGTGTAAATGTATATTTCTTCCATGTCAACCATGTCATAGTGCACATGGTAATTAAACTGTCTTTTAAGGGTGTGAGGATTTTCATACTCTGTTGTTTGTTCTATGTCAGTGGTAGTTGAGGATGTAGTAGATATTTTGTCTAACAGAGTTATAGGGTCACACAGTGGAAAGAAGCTGAGTGTTCAAATGTGAGGGTCTGTCAACTGAGGTTGTAAATGGCAGCTGCTTCAAGGATTTTCACACTGGTCAAGGCTGCAGAACTTGCTCAGGCACAGGAGGTTTGTAAGGTAGCTGGCCTTGGTGCATGTGGGGAGTAAGTTGCTAGGAACACACACTTGAGGTTTTGTCCCATCTACCATCCTGTGCTCTCTAGCTACCCTCGTCTATTGGTGTGAAGTTTAGGGTTTATGGTATTATACATGGAAATACTGGTGCAGGAAGAATGAGAAGTTAGAGGTTTTTTTGTTTGTTTGTTTGTTTTCTGTTGAAGCTGTATTTCTGTGAAGAGAATTGATATTTCCCTTTCCTTCTGCATGCTTATGAAATGAGTCATCTTTATAAAGATGGTGTATTGCTGTCACGTTCAAGGGTTCATTTTTCAGAAGGGCAAATAATCAAAAAAGGTTTAAGTCAATGGTGAATCAGCTCCAGAAGTGAGATTGGAATAAATTGAAATTAAGAACTGAACTTAAATGTAGATTTTGCTTTTTTAAAAAAATATCAAAAATAATAAATACTTAAAAGCATAAAGCACCTTTTTTGAAGATTAAATCCCCCTTGACTATGATGTTGTGTTCTTATGTACAGGATGGATTTTGGGCTGACCGTTCTTGTGAAAAAAAAATTGGCTACATCTGTAAAAGGAAACCCTTGTCGGATGCTCCTTCAGAAGAGGAAACCATTGACATGGGCTGCCAGAGAGTAAGTGAAGAAAAAGCTGTCTGAACTAAATAGGCTGCTAGGAATGATAAAGAGGAGAAACTGTCATCTACATGACAGATAAAACAAGAAGAATGGGTTCTGTGTCATCATCATCAGAAGAGTTTGCCTCTGATTTCTATGGCAGATGGGATAGGTGATACATATGACTAAACCTAGTCTATGACTGTCATTTGGCTCTTGATACTCTGGGTTTTTTTCCAGAACTTAAACCAAATCTCAAATCTGTTCTCCCTGCAGCAGACCATTTTTCCTTGGTTGGCATTCAAGCTTTCAAGTTTGCTTGTACCAGCAGTTGCTCTTCAGCTCTGCCTACAATTTTCTACAAAATTATTCACAGCAGGAAGGGTATCCTTGTCTACATACTGTTCTCAAGGCATTGCTGTGGTCTCTGGCAGTGCTCTCTACTTTGAAGAAATTGTTAGCAGTGCCCAAATAAAATGAATCCATTGTGCTCCTTCTGAACTGCCAGCAGATCTATTGTTTACTTGGCAATGCTCTCCTTCTGGTGACATAACACTGGGTGATTCAAAAAAACTACTGTAATTTGTTATGGCATAGGAAATCTTACTGAGTTTTATTCTTCCTTGAAGATATTGCCTTTTCTCCCAAGTCGGTTTTACACAGTTGCAGAGGAAGCCTTTGACTATTATTCCCAGTATCTGCAAAAAGCTACCTGCTATCCTTACAAATATTCAATTGTTGGAGAAGATAAAGGGTTCTTAATATTTATGGATGTTATCTTTTCCTGCAGAGCTATGTGCATAGTCTTAGAAAAAAGTCTCTCATGACTGAGAAACTGAAAACCATCAGAAGAAAATTTGTCTGAATTGCGGCTGGTCACAGCAAACTCCTTCTCTGAAAGCATGTTCCTGAATAAATGACATTTGAATGACAAAACATTAGGAGTGCTAAAGTTAGTTAACAATAAACAAACTCATTAGAGGTGTCATTCTCTTTCTGAAAACCCAAGCCAAAATTTGCTTCTCAAGACCATCCTCATGATTGCACAATGCCTACGTGCACTCCTATACTGAGCACAAAAGGTGCACAGAAATGCTTCTTATGCCTTTGTGAGTGGAATGTGCTGATACAAAACATTGCTTGAAACTAAATTAAAAAAGCTTTGATCCTGTCTGTTTCCTCTCTAATTTTTTTCAGTTCTGTTGTTCCTTTGTCTAGTGGTTAGCTAACAATGGTATAAATCAGTTTTTTTCTTTTTTGGTTTCATTTCTTTGTTTCCTTTCCCCTTTCCTTTCACTGCAACATACGTGATCACTTCACATTTATTTTGACAGGGCTGGAAAAGACATGGTTTTTATTGTTACTTCATTGGAAATACATTTGTATCATTTTCCCAAGCAAATCAAACCTGTGGAAGGCATCAGGCTTTTTTAGCAACTATTGAAGACAGGTATGTAAAAGACTACTTGTATGAGGGGATCACATGAGGATTCAACATTTAGCATCCTTCATATCAAAAGACTGATCTGGAAAAAATCTAAGTTAAGAGGACATTTCTGTATCTGTAGATACAGAACTTCTTACAGATTTTGCATGTATATTCAAATCCAGAAATCCAGTTTATAGTAAAAGTAGGTCATGGCTGTGAAATCAGCATTGATGTAGATGGTTTTGTCAAGGAAAAAATAGAATTATGTTTCCTACTTCCTTAACTGTAGTGGCTTACTTGAGTGAGGGATGCAGAATCCAATTTTGATTATTAAATGAAGAGGCATGGCTCTGAATTCCTTTCAAAAGGTAGCTCAAATGAACAAGAGGATATAATTTTCAACTATTGGATCTTCTCAGAATTGAGCTAATTTTAAAAACAGTTAAATAAGGAACCAAATGATGATAGAAGTGCCTGTGCGTGAAAATCCATCTCAATTCAGCCAGCACTCAGTATGTGCTACATATCTGAACATTATTGAGTGCAGAATACTGGAAAAATGAAAGAGTTAAGAAAGAGCTTATTTTGCTTGCAGATGACTCAATACTTTATGCATTCCCTTATTTTTTCTATATAATCTAAATAAGTATGTTCTAGGGTGGAAGCTCCAGCTGTCACAAATTGCAGCTCTCTAAGTATAGGTAGCACTGGAGCTACCGTAAAAATGGTTTAACATTAATGTGGTCTTTGGACTACACCTTGTTAAGGGGAGACATTAATTTGTTTTGATTTCTTAAGAGCTGTTTGTTTAAACACTGTAATTAACTATGACAGGCTTTACCTCTGCATGGATTTGTTTCCCAAATATCACCTTCCTTGAATGATCATTGGATCTAATTTAAAGTGTTCCTTAGGTTGATAATTTAGTACCATAATACTCTACTTTTTTCATTAATGCTGAGATTCCTTTTCCAGTTTTGGATTTACCTCAAGCAAGAAGTCATTAAAATACAAGAGTACTAGAAACTCAAAAAATACAGTGATATAACACATAAGTTATGTCAGGTTTCTTCTTTCCCACCAATTTCATGTCAGTTCATGATTATACCACCATGATTATGTCACTGGACATTCAAAAAGAAGGCAGAATATGGGTATTGAAGCTTGCAAAGTAGCTATTATGTAACGTTTTAGTTGTATACTTTGCTCAAGTAAATCCACTCAAGCTGTGCTTTCAAAAAGGTATAGAAGTAATTCTCAGAAAAAAAAAGCTGTCTGCAACTTTTAAAAATAAATTTAATTTTATTAATTTAATGATTGTTTTCTTTTGAACAGATATGAACAAGCCTATCTTACTAGCCTGGTTGGGCTGAGAACAGAAAGATACTTTTGGATTGGACTTTCAGATGTAGAAGAAAAGGGAATATTCAAGTGGACTAATGGTGAATCTGTCTTATTTACACATTGGAATTCTGAAATGCCTGGTAGGTATGGCTCTACAGTGTTTAATGGGTACTGTGCCCATAGTACATTGCCCACTACTTGATTTTTTTTTTTTTACTTAATTTCTTAGCCCTTTCTTAAGGGCATAATGACTAATTGCTTTCAAATACATCTGGCTGCTTTCTCCAAGCATCCAGTGTTGCTGTTAAGTTCCTGCTTAGTGCTGAAATGAGTCTTTAATATGAGCTTGGGAAGAAACTTTCAATTGGGATCAAGTTTCTGATTTGCATCTCTTCTGGGAAAGTCTGTGTCTGTACTACTCAGGAAGAACAATCTCTGCATACATCCTGATTGCAAATCCTGCCTGTTCAGCCATATCTCATAGGACATATAGGAATATTCTGAGATATGTGAGACAAAAGAATGCATGAAGCACCTCTGGCCCTAGAGAAAATGGGATTGTAGGGAAGGACAAGAGGACCAAAATATAGGGATGGGACATCATTTAAATTTTTGACATGATCATATCAAAAGGGTGATGGTTGTTAGTATTCAAAGTTCTAGCATGTTGCACTTTCCTTTTAGAAGATCCTCTGACTCTGTTTAGTTTCAGTTCCTAACTGCTAATTTGAATGTGTCTGTTGGAGTGGTAAGGCTTATATACAGCAAGTTCATTTTTGAAATCATAAACTAAATTAGACAATTTTGAGAAACTACCTCTAACCACATCTTCAGTATTGGAGGAGAATTTTTTGGATCTGAGGTTATGGGGTTTCATAGGTTTCACAGAATATTCCGAGTTGGAAGGGGCCCATCAGGATCACCAAGTCTAACTCTTAAGTAAATGGCCCATACAGCAACCAAACCCACAAGCACCATGCTCTAACCACCTGAGCTAATCTCAGAGGTTGCTAGTCAGCCCCTGGAGGTGACTTGATGTGAAACACAATTCCATATCTCAGATGTGAATGAATCACAGATTTTTTTTTGCCTTTTTTATTACTTTTTCATTTAATGAATTAGAATCATAGAATCACAGAATTGTTTGTATTGGAAGTACATTTAAAGATCACCTAGTCACCACTCTCTGCCATGAATGCTTCCAGTAGACGAGGTCGCTCAAAGCTTTGTTCAACCTGACCTTGAACACTTCCAGGGATGGGGCATCCACAGCTCTAGGCAACCTGTTCCAGTTTTCACCACCTTCATAATAAAAAAGTTCCTTTCATATGCCCAATCTAAACCTACCTTCTTTAATTTTAAAAATGTTGCCCCTTGTTCTGTCACTTCAGGCTCTGGTAAAAAATATTTCTTTATCCTCTAAGCCCCCATTAGATATTGAGTAGCCATGGTAATGTTTCCCTGGAGCCTTCTCTTCTCCAAGCTGAGCAATATCACTCCTTAAGAGGTGTTTCGATCCTCTGACAATTTTTGTGACCTTCCTGTGGGCCTACTCTAGCACTAGAAATATTTTTGACTCTGTACAAAGACTTTATTTCTTTTAGAACAGAATATGAATTTTTCTAAATTCTTATGACCCCACAATTGTTTAGTTTGTGCATTCTTGTTTACAACCAGGAAGAAAACCAGGATGCGTTGCCATGAGGACTGGAATGGCAGGTGGATTATGGGATGTAATAAAATGTGAAGAAAAGGCAAAGTTCCTATGTAAATTGTGGGCAGAAGGAGTGACACTTCCTCCTGTTCCTACAACAACTCCTATTCCCCGGTGCCCAGAAGGTTGGGACACAAACAATGATATTAGCTTCTGTTACAAAGTACGTATATTGATTATTTCTTCTTAAAGGTAGAATAGTTCTATTTGCTGCACATATATGCAATAAAAATTGGTATACATGTCCTATTGTTTCATAAACTTATCTACAGATTATATGTAGAAGTCGTCTTCCTTTCTACTGAAATGCCCATATTTTTGTTTATTCTGTTAAAGACTGAACTTCAGGTTCAATCTTCTGTTCTTAATTTCCCATGCTTTTAAGATTAAAAGTACCTAGTTGTTGCCTTGCAGTAGGTATTCCTGTCAACAATGCACTTTGCTAATTTGGCTTAAAGGCAGTCATGCTCAGCCTGTGTTTCACAGAAGTGAACACTCTCCTAAACCCTATATTCAAAGTTTCTGTAATCCCCACAGAACAAGTTAATTGTAAATTATTTCTTTTTGCATAGCTATTTCTTGATATTTTGATCTGTATGGTCTATTCTGTCTGATTGCAAAATGCTCTCTTTAGCCTTTTTCAAGAGCAGAGCAAAAGAAAACGTGGCTTGAATCACAAGAGTTTTGTCGAGCTATAGGAGGAGATCTGGCCTCCATTAAAGATAAAGGAGAGCAGTACGTGATATGGCGTTCTATTGCGTGAGTATCTGTAGTGTGATCCATTCACTTTAGCCTTTTTGAAATATTTAATTTTAGGTGTGTGTTTTTACTTCAGTATAAGCCAGTCTGGATTCATTATGTGTATCTGTATCAAACACATACCAAAAAAGCAGAGCTGATGAAATAGCAGAAGTTGTGTGACCACTGGCAATCACTTCGAAAGCTAATGCTGAAAGTAGATTGGCAAGATATCTAGTTGAGGTAACATTTATCATCTGAAGTGTTGCCTTAAGGAAGGGGGAAAAAAACTTTCCAAGACAACTTTATGTGGGTAAAGCAGAGAAGAGTTTTTTTACTTATAGGGTTTTAGGGTACAGAATACAAAGGAGTATAAAAGAGTATATAAAGTATAAAAAGTATAGAAGAGTACAACATGTGTTGATAAGTAACAGATAGAAAAGACCGGTGCTAGGATGAACTCATGGCCTCAGGAATACCATGTGAGCTCTTTTCCAAGCACCACTGCTTCAAAACATGCAGAGTAAATTAATCCGAAAGGCGTCCCTTTCGTTTAATTGCCGGCTGTTTCCAGCCAAATCCCCTGAGCCACTCTGTCATGTCTTACTGAAGCAAACAAGGGACAACCTGTCCCTCCCAGGCGAAAAACCCTTTCACCCAACAGGCTGGGAACATGACTCTTGCAACATTTGGGCCCAAGTCATTTCACCTCCCAACCCACAATAAACCAGGGAGAAACTCCCTTTTGCAGCTGCATCCCTGCAGCTCAGCNGTGTTCCAGCTATTATCTGACCCTGAAGACAGCTAACACAGGGTCAGAGGTTGTTAGCTATTCCATATGTGAGAAGTATACCTAGAAGTATAAAAATCTACAAATTCATGAAAACCCTAAGGCAAGAGAAGTAAAATTATTTACTATGGAGCTGAGAACATTATAAAATTACTACATGTGCCAGTTGTTTTCGTGTAAGTGTACAAATAAGGTAGTAGTCATAATATAAATCTGGACAACATGTAGATTTTTTGGTCATTTTTATGAACTAGTCAGAAAGCAGAAGCAACTTCAGATTAATTTTTTTCCCACATAGGGAATGTAAATAAGGTTAATAAGTCCCTGAACTACAAAAAGCAGAGATTTCTGAATGAGATGAAATACTCTTAAAAAGCTAACACTTGCAATATGACCTGAACAGACTAGGCTCAATGATTTTGTACATCCCTGGCTAACAGGAACTAAGACTGAAACATGGTGGCCCTACAAAACACTATGACCATACCACAATCCCAGCTGTGTTTTTAGAGTAAGGAATAAGTCTCAGATGCTTCATTGCCACAAATTGACTCAATGTATTCAGATAAATCAGTAAAGCGTGTCTGCTTGCAGACAAGAATTTGCTGGTTTTTTAAATATGATTCAGATGAAGCAAGTAACTTTGTGTTTGAAAACTGTTAAGTGCCTTTGCAGAGGAAATAGTGAGTTGATCAGTGGAGTTAATAAAGCATTATGAAAAAGTATTAACACACCTTATTTACAGGAGTTGGATTGGATGTGGTCATTTTCTTGATCCATATCTCAATCTGTCTGAGTAAAAGTATAAAAATAACAGCTAGAAGTAGTTGCATTTTCATTTATTTCCACCCTGGTTGTTATTGTTTCTAGCAGCCTTAAGAACTATTTTTAGAAAAGCTCTTTTAACTGTTGTAAATGATACAAAAAATACTGTAATGCCCTGATTAGTATTGTGTTTATGTTTAAACTTCTAATAAATGGGACATTTATTACTATTATGTGGTTTTTTTCAGGAAAAATGCTTATTATCACCAGAATTTCTGGATTGGTTTATATTACTTGAATCCTGATGATGGCTTTGCTTGGAGTGATGGATCTCCAGTGAGTAATTTAATATTCCACAGCTGTTATTTTGCATTCCCTATGCTTCTCAATTGTGTGTGGTGTATGTGTTTCTGTGTAATTTTATGCTTAATCAAAACCCTCAACGGTTTTGGGTTCTCTTTAGGAAAGCTAATGAATAGCAATTTCATGGCTTGATTTTTATAGCTAGAATACTGATTTTTGATAAGAAAATATGGACTGAATCAACAAGAAAACTAAATACATATAGACTAAAAGGGTGTTCTTATAAATGCAATGATTTTTTGAGTAAAAAAGTCCATCTTTAGTATTTCTTTTCTTTGTTAATGATCTGCAATGTCCTACATTCCATGGAGCTGAAGGCAGTTTTTTAATGCCAGTGTAACTTATTGCACTTTAAACTAAGATATAAAACTGTAGAAACAGAAGTGATTTTGGAGATGTGAGTGCACTTCATGCAGGTCTGGGCAAGATGTATTAATGGGAATTTATAATACAGGAAACTGAAATTGTATTTTACATAGGAAAATTAGAACAGCAGTAATACTTTTCTGATAAAAATGTGAATATTTTCATTGTGTCTCAATAATATCCTACTACACGTTGTAGGTCTGTGATTTGATGCTGTCTCCTCCCTCTGTCCATTATTTTAATTCCATATAACACAATCTTCATAAAGCTTTTTCTGTCATAGGTGGCATATGAAAACTGGGGCTTTGGAGAACCCAATAATTATCAAGGAGTAGAACTTTGTACAGAGATCAATGGTGAATCGAGCATGCGTTGGAATGACAGGCACTGTGACTACCTGTATGGATGGATTTGCCAGATAAGAAAAGGTATTACTTACTCCTGTGCATTAGTGCCATAAAAAGAGATTCTCAGTTGATTCCCCCCCCACCCCTAACTTTAAGAAATAAAAAAAAATCAATGACTTTTTATAAGGTTCTCTTATAAGTTAGCTTTATAAGAATTCTCTTCCTTGGAATGTGAAATATCAACATGGTATAAGGATTTTCATACCTTTGAAGCATTTAAATGTGGAGAGCCTTCGGTGCCTTGCTGGGGCTTCTCAGTAAATTTTTAATACGATTTCAGAAAGAGTAATGTGATACTTGAAATATAAGGAATGTTACTTTAAATATTCACATTCACATTTAACATTTCATTCAGAGATGCTTGTGTCTTCTCCAACAAATCCTATGGTGGAATTTCCTTTTTCATTAGAGTTTCAAGTTATTAGAAAATAGTTCACAAATCATTTCACATACTTTATATTTTATGTGTCAAAACTGCTTCCTTTACTTGGCTCAAGTACTGTTTTTTCAGCTAAGAATATGTAGTTGCAGGATGGAGCCTGATTTTGAGATACTTTATTTACATATGTATATCTTACTTGCTGAATTCTCTCAAGATGTGGGTTTGGATGTTTTTTATTTACTGAAGACATTAAGACAAAATCTATAATTTAGGGAAATCTTGAGTTCCACTAGCAGTGCATCTACCTAAGTTTGAGCATTTTAGAAAGTGCATATTTAAATGTTTTACTGCATTCTTATGTTGGAGGGGGTGCAGAAAAATAAAGATGCTGCATTAGATTATTGACAGTAAAACACCAGTTCTGCTTTATATTGATAAAAGAATTTCTTATGTAGAGATTTTCTTATTAAATGTCCTTATCTTTGAGATTGTATTTTAGCATAAAATAAATTAGCAAGCCTAAACTGATAGAGATTTTGTGTACTGTAAATTGTTTTCCTGAGATGTTAATGAAGCGATCCATGACACCATAGCAAAAACAAGTAGTGGAGTTTTTTGCCTGAAGTTGTCTTTTCAGAAAGGATCACTTAATTTATTGTGATCTTTTCCAGTGAGATTTTATCTAGGGAAATTTTTAAGATCTGGGTAGAAGTTGCTCTCAGCAAGAGACAGATGGAAGGAACCGCACTCTGTAGTAGCTGGGGCACCACATCAGATGATAATTCAGCCTACATTCCTGCTGCCTCTGGTTTCAGTCACAACCCATTAGTGACCTGGGTGGGAGGAGGAGATACAGGAGTCAGGAGATACAACTGTCTTAACAGAGTCAATGTTTTGGGACATAAGGTTTGCTGCATGCATGAATTAAAAAAATAAACTGAAAACTGATTCAGGTAAAGTTCAAAATATTTAAAATACCTTGCACATGAGGAATAGCCTCAGGGAACAAGATTATGTATTGAAAATAGAATAGTGTGCTAAAAATAAGAGATTTACACTATTTAGTTCCTTTGCTTTTTGGTGTTAAATCATTGATGACCATAATTAAATGTATTGAAACATGCCTATCAGTTGTAGTAAGTATTTTCTTTTACAGCAGAAAGTGTACAATCTTACTAAATATTTTTTTTCTTACAGGGGCAAGTGTAAAACCTGAGCCAACAGAATCTCCTGCACCCAGTAGGTGTTACTAGTATTGCTATTTGTGTGTGCATGTGTTCAAAAGCACATTAAAAATTCTACTAGGGAGGATGTCTTGTATCTCAGGAACAATAACGTTAGCTTGGCAACTATCTTGCAGAATACCAGACTACTGAGGATGGTTGGATTTTGCATGGAGACAGGCAATACTACTTCAGCACGGAGACTGTTCCTATGGAAAAGGGTCGGGAGTTCTGCAAGAAGAACTTTGGAGACCTTGCTGTCATTGAGAGTGAAAGTGAAAGAAAGTTCCTCTGGCGATATGTAAGAAAAATCATTAATACTATGGAATAAACCATCCAAAACAAGTGAGCATGGGCACAAATCCTTTTCACCATGGTGTTCTCCCTACAAGTTTTGATAAATTTTTGAAATTGCAGTAACACTCAGCCAGATTAGTATGAAGAACAAACTCAAGCCAAATTTTTCATAGCTGAGATGAGGAGAGTATTTTTTTAATAGAAATGAACACAGTAAGCATTAAATAGATCATAATCTACTTTCTCTATTCAGCGTGGTCATTCCTCCATGCTATATCTACTGCATCTCCTAATGTGCTGAGGTAAATAATAATGCTTACTTTTAAAGGACCTGTGCCTTCATTTTAGCAAAAAGTATTACAGGGGTGAGTTATGACTGTAAGGTGGGTGAGTTAACTGGAGGTAAAGCTTATCAACAGATAAACATAAATATGGTAAGTAGTTCATGAAACCATGCAACACTCAGAGCATTGACTTTAGATCTTGTCTGTGTATCTGCAATATAGTCTAGTCAACAGCCTCTTTTTGGTCCTCAAGTTTGTTCCTTTGTCTCCTTCTTCTTGTTGGGAAAATATATGCAGAAAGAACAAACAGAGGCCTTGATAATGCCATGAGAAGGAGCTTTGAAACCATATTTCATATATCACTGGGGTTGGTTGCCTTTTTATGCTATCTTGAGGCCAACCTCTTTTTAATCAGGGATGTGCTTAAAGTCATATTTGAACTGCATGGAACATTTCCTGAGCTCACTGAAGATTGACAGTGAGATGACACATCGGTCTGTACCAATTTATATCCAAATTCAGGAAGTCTTGTCCCTTGGAGGAAATTTGCCAGATGATTTCCACTGCAGAAACTGTGCAAGATATGCTGATTTCAGTGGCTTTCAAGTAAAACTGTGAGAAATGTTGATAAAATGACCACACCTTTCAGCCAATGGTGAAGTTTGATTTTTGACTGTCAGCTATGAGCTGCTTTAACTTAAATGTTGCTGCTAGAGGATATACCAGTTTATACCCTCTGTAAGTCAGAGATATATTACTCATTATTAACATAATAGATTTCTACGACAAAAGAGGACATTTATACAATTTTAATGTTTGCATTCTAGATATTGAAAAATGGCATAAAGGATTCATATTTCATTGGTTTACAACTGAGTATTGACCAACGTACAAGGTAGGCATGACCTAAGTTTTGAGTCTTAATTTAAACCTGATTGTATTCTCAGGAGGTTTAATTCCACATTAATTTGGCTCTAGGTAGTCCAGGAGAAATGCTGCATGTTTCCTAAAGAGAATTCACCCAAAGCTGGCAGAAAAATTACACTGAAGCTATTGTATTTTTGATTGTTATTCATGAATTCTTGTTTCATTTATTCTGTGATTTATATTAAAAATATAAATAGGTGGCTCAACTGTAAATATTTCAGAGTTTTGGTAGCTAAAACCATTCTTTTCCCCTATCCTAAGCTGCCTTTCCATTGGTTTTAAAAGGGCCCTAAGATGAATATTCTTTTAAGTACCTTGTGTATGTGCCTGAAGGATGAACCTGGGCAGCTCTGTCACCTGCAGGCCAATAGAAACATGTCTCCTAATAATTTGCCTGGTTATGATTTCGTCCTTCATTGTCTAATCTACATGGATGCACAGCTTTTTCAATGTTTGTATTTCATCTTGAGGTGAAGACATTGTCACAGAAATTTCCCCACAGGTGGTTTGTCATGCCCTTTCCCCCCACATGGGGAAAGAGCAAACATTTCACCAGTGTTAGGAATAACTTTTATCTCTGCAATAGGCACAGGGAATGTATGCCCTGGGGGAAAGGGTGAGCACCTTGGCTTCCTCATGCTGAAACGATGTCAGGCTTTCACATTGGCCCAGGTGGTTATCTTGAGTATTGTCCTATCAGTTATAACAGTGTCAACATGTCGCTTAAAGGCAGAGTGAGCAAAACACACCACCTTACGTCTTCATGCAGAGAGTGGATTTAGTGCAATTAGCAAAGAGCCAAGTTGGTCAAAAAACCTTGGACACTTTAAACTAGAAACGACTATGTTAAGCATACTGAAAAATTACTTTTTGTAACATGAAAGCTATACTATTTGTTTGTTAAAGACATGTTTTGTTGGATTGTTTTTCTTAAGTTGGATTGATGGCACTCCAGTGAATTATTTGGCGTGGGCACCACATGAACCTAACTTTGCAAATAATGATGAAAACTGCGTAGTTATGTATAAGAATTTAGGTGAGTTTTGCATGTCTTTTAATGAATTTCATTGTTGTTGTGTTTGTGTCAAAACCTTTTTTTTCATTTGAGAGGCAACCCTTCCCCTCCCCCCCACTCCCAGCTATTTTTTGCTCTTCTGCAAAAAGTTATAGCAGTACACCATTGTATTACATTTAGGATTTAGTAGTTTTGCACTCTTGCACTTACCTAAAGCCTAGCATGGAGAAACTCTGATAGAAGTCTGTGGCTGTGATTGCTGATTTATGTTTTTTATTAAAATTGACCTAAAGTGCTACTATAAAATTTATATTTCTAATGCCTGATTCTACAAAGGTTTCAACATTCTGTAATTACAGTGGGTATAAAGTGGCATATTTTTCCTAGACATTAATATTGAATGATAATAAACTGAGAGTTTCACATTTGATCTCATCTTTCAACTACAAGCGCTTTGTGTGAGAATGAGTGAAATTTATTTCCTTTTAACCAGCTGTGTGGTGTCATACAGTCCCCCATTTATCTTGCATTCAGGATACTGGAACGATATAAACTGTGGTTATCCAAATCCCTACATATGTGAAAGGCACAACAGTTCCATTAATTCAACTGTTCCGCCAACAACATTTTCAACTCCAAGAGGATGTCATCCAACTTGGCTTTCCTTTCATAATAAGGTACCATAACAAAGACAATGCATGCTGGATGTTTGGCAAAACATTAAATAGAAAACAAGGGAATTGTTTAATGATATCGTTCCTTATTAGAGCAAAATATTATTATTTTTTGCAGAGGATTGGTTAACATATGCTTTTCATTCTTTGCCCATCCACTGTTTTGCAAGAAAGGTGCTTTTTTGATGCTTTTAATGAAGCACATTCAGTTGCAGTCAATGAAAGACATCAGCTCTTCAAGTCATTTGATATGCATTTCCTGAAGAGTTTATTCAGAATTCCGGAAGTACTGATGCCTCGATCTTGATGGTTTTTTAACCAAACCATAATGTTTTTTACAGACTACATTTTGTCTTCCTTAACTTTACTAACATGGTGTGCTTTATAGAGTCAAATTAATAATCAGATAGACTAATATCAGTCATGCATAATAGCACTGTTAGCTGACTGTCTATAAGAAAGTCAGGTTTTACGTATTTTCTAAGGATTTCAGATCAATCTAGTGTATGTCTTCTTGAGCAAAACACTTTATGGAGACCTCTAATTTTATAAAGAACCAGGACCAGCACAAAAAGCTCATTTTATGTTGAATATGCTTTTTTCAGATAATGGATTATTAAAAAATGGATTATTTTACTGCCTTTTCCCCATCTTGCTTTGTTTAACGCTGCGATTTTCAACTGTCAGGGGTATTTGAGTAAAGATAATATATAGAGAATTTCTTCATATTTTAGTGTTACAAAATGTTTGGATCTACAGAAGAGGAACGTGTCACTTGGCATGCTGCACGAACAGCTTGCATGAATTTAGGAGGAAACCTGGCCACTATCCCTAATGAACAAGTGCAAGGTACTGTGCACTGTTTTGTAGCAGCAAAACGAGATGACATTTAATCTTTACAGGTTGTTGTATTTGTGTGAATATGAACTGGTTTGAATAATGATTGTACATCTGATTTTTGTTCCAAAACATACAATTTTTAGAATTTTAAACCGAAATCGTCACCTGAATCTGCCAAATTGGAATGTTGGCATATATATATATCTGTGCATATATTACCCTGGCAGAAAAAGTAGTGTTTTCTTCTGCTTGCACATGATGCCAGCTAGAGCTTGCAATTTCCATTCCAAACAATATGGTTTCACTAGGTGGCATTAAGTTGCTGCATGGCTTTCCTATTAAATAGCAGAACACCTTGAAGATCAGGATGTGTCTCTGGGCACTTGAAACAGCTTTGACTGCTCATACATGTACCCAGAACTCAGCACATTGATGTGTCACTCTTTTCACTGGAGTAGCTTATTTTAATGAACATAGGAGCTGCACCCATGATGAGCAGAGGGAAATTACCTCATGCTTCAATAAACATGGCACATGTTCATACTAAAAACTGAGGAAGACCTTAATAGATGTTAATAACACTTTTTTTTAAAAAAATCTGTTTTATACTGCAGTGATGAGAAAGAGATATTGCACAACCCATTGTTTGTGAACTCAAAAGAGCATAACGAAAAATCAACCATTTTAAAAGAAATCTGTGTTGTAGTCTGAGCAATTAAATAGTTTAAATTTAAATGGCTGACATGAACTTAGTACTACTTAATTTTTCCACTTGTGAAGAGATGAAGAATCAAACTTGCATTTTTCAAAGATACCTAAATTTTTATCCAACAGGACTTGAAATGAGCAATAAAGATATTAGCACAAAACTATTGTCATTAATGGAAGTGTAGGCAATAAAGGTTTGAGTTCCTGTTACAGTTTCTGGCAGAACAGCAATGGCAAAGAAATCTATAGGTTTCATTCCTGGAAGAGTAAGCTGCATTCATTTAAAAATACTAAGGGAAGGTGAACGATTAACAGAAGAGATGGAAATTCATCTGTTCTTTACAGAGGAAAAAACCTCATAACAATGACTGTAGCAGTTGGCAAAACCCATGGTAGGTTCACTTTATCAAAATGTTTGATGTATCGTGGATTAGCGGGTTGATGAATGCCAGCTGACCTAGGCTGCTTTATTTGTGAGCTAGCCATGATAGCTAAGGGAGACAAGCACCCTCCTGGACTGTGCAAAGCTATGGTAGTTGATTTGCTGGTTCTATTGAGACTCATTTGAAGCATGTTGCTTGTGATTCTGCTCTCTGCTAAGGCAGTGCAGGATATTGCCCAGGCATCCAGGGAGGGAGAAACACCCTCAGTGTTCTAGAACAGCACTACTTATGCAGATACACAAATGGAGGTGCTTGGTGGTGCTGTTTGGTGTCACTGCGGGACAACCACTGTGGTGGGATTATAAAAAAAGTATGTGATCCCCATGGCTGTATATTTCTAAGTATATTATGGAAATATAATTCAAAAGTGCCTTGTGACATTATGAAAAAACACTTCTGTCATGCTTTTAGGATTTGTCCCAATACCAAGTTAGATACTTAGCTGAAGTCTTTTTCCCAAAGCCGCAGTTATATATCTGGTTCCCTGTTAATCAAATTCAAAAGTCATCTCCTTTTCATCTTACCTGTTTGTTTTGTCAACAATGGCATGTTGTGTATTTCATAAAAAGTGTTTAATATCACTAAAGGCCACACATTTTGATTGTCCTTCATCAAAATAATACCCCTTTGCCTTTTTTTCACTCTAGCATTCCTTACCTTCCATATGAAAGATTTTGCTACTGATACATGGATTGGATTAAATGATATAAATCATGAAATGAGGTTCCTCTGGACAGATGGAACAGGAGTTTACTTTACAAACTGGGCCAAAGGGTTTCCATCGGGACACGGGGATTTATACTCATATGATGGCAAGGTAATTAACAATTACAAATTGTTCACTGAAATTTGATTTTATAGAATCATAGAATCATATAGGTTTGAAAAGATGTCTAAGATCAATGAGTCCACTCGTTAACCCAGCACTGCCAAGCCCACCACTAAACCATGTCCCTCATTGCCACATATACACATTTTCTAAATACCTCCAGTGATGGTGACTCAACCACGTTTCCCTGGGCAGCCAATTATTCCAATGCTTGACAACCACTTTGACGATGAAATTTTTCCTAATATCCAATCTAGTTGTGCCAATTATTTGGCAAAACTTGAGACCATTTCTCTTGTCCTGGCACTGCTTACTAGAGAGAAGAGACCAACACCCACTTTGCTTCAGGTTACATTTGTACATTTTTTGTGATTTCAAATGTGTTGCTGCTTGGCTTAATACTTTCATAGTTTTATGCGTGTCAGATAAAAATCCAAGTAGCGTTTTAAGGGTTTTAAGCCCTTGTGCTGTTGCTGTATTAGCTGGTGACAGGATCTGTGGAGCGCTCGTACAAAGACTTGCTCCTGTTTTCAGTTCTCTGTGCCCATGAGGACAACAGTTGTGTCTGAACTTCGCAGGTTTCTCAGTTGGCTTGCAGTTTGCAAGGGGGCATTTACAAACATTCCTCTCAAAGAAGGGTGTCTTACATAGAAGCAAAAAAGTAAATTCTGTCAGTCACATTTGCAGAAGGGACACAAATCTATAAAAAGACAGCCATTCAGCTATTATAAGGAAATAAAACAACCCAAAACCAAAATGACTAGAAAATCACTTCCACTATTTCCCGGACAAACAAACTGGCCTGATAGGTCACAGAGTACCTCTCTCTGATCTTTAGATAGTTCTGTACTCTGGAACTTCAGCACATTATAGTACTGGTTCTATTTCTCCTGGATGCCATTTTCAATGTAGAAATCTTATTTTTATGTATAATGTTCTTTTTCCTGTTTTTGAAGGTAGCACCTGTGAACTTCTTATCTCTAAAGGAGGGAGAAAGTTGGGAAGAATTTGGAGTTCAAAAGAAAATATCTTTAAAATGTTATTTCTGAAAGAAACAATATATCTTTTTCTCTTTTTACGTAAAGTAGTAAGATTTCTGTGAAGTCTTACATGAAAACTTATAAAGTCCCTGTTTTATATAAATTTTATATTTATTTTTAAGTTTACTTGATCTTAGCAAAAAAAAGTCATCATAGTTAATACAAAATACTTTGCAAATACTCAGTTTGAAGGATTTAAATCTCAATGCTTTTCTCTTCCAAGTGAGGTTTTTATCTGTGCATCTCCTACTGTACAGAAAAAAGGGAACAAGTAAATAGAATAAAATAAATACAGATGCTACATTGCACCAGACGATTTGTATACATGCAGGCTTTTGCATTCACCAGTGTTTGTTTAATGTGTACTAATCTTGGTTCTAGGCATTGTGTCCATGTCAGAGAAGCTGAAATGTGATTGTGAGAGTGGTACTGACAGATAAATTGCTTCCTTTGGGCAGGAGCAGTTCTAACTGCTGTGTGTGCTACTAAAGCTTGCAACAATAAATTTGAAGAGGCTGATATGTCTGAAATCTTGCACTGTTCATTGAGGGTCCTTTTTTTCTTTTTTTTTTTTTTTCTGGGGCAAAGTTAACCAGTCATTTCTACAGTTACTGATCTCATTTATCTTTAAATTGTCTGTGACTCCTCTCTCTGCTGTATGCCTGGAGATTGAGAATACTGGAATTCCTCTGATCTGCTTACTCACCCCAATGTTGTGCAAGAGAGAGCAGCATTAAGCAATTTGTGAGGTGTAAGAGGAATAGAACTTCTAGATTGTAAAACTTGTGCTCTTACATGTTACAAAGACATGAAAGTAAAATTACAGCATTACTTGTGTCTGAAGTTTTGTACTTGCTTTCTGTAACTATTTGTAACTGATTTTATATCTTTTTGCCTCAAGGCTGATTGTGTTGTCATGAGAAACAATCCTATTAAGGAAGCAGGGAAGTGGGCTGATCTGAGTTGTGATAACAGCAGAGGATATATATGCCAAAGTAATGCAGGTACTTGTCTTTTTCATTAAAACACAGTCAAACCTTATGTCTGGGGTTTTTTTTTTTGTGGGTTTTATTTTCAAGGAATTGCTTAGATATGTGGATTTTAACATCATTTAACTCCCAATAAAGAAAAGTGCATAAACTGTTCTTCAGACAGGAACACAAGGGTCATATGTGTCAGAGGTCCAGTTAGTCACTGCTCTCACCGGATCCTTCCCAATAACTGCTGTGTTGCTATTTTTCTGAGCTGGAATTTGTATCTGCATCTTTGTGTTTAGTATGACCTTTGATACGACATTTGTTCCATGATTTTGTCATTTTCTGAATATACTGGCTTTCAAAACATGTTCTAGAAAATACTAGTTTGTACACTTAGCATGAACTGTCTGAAGTGAGACTGTAACTCATCTGCACTGAACTTGAGCAAAATCACCTGCAAAAAAGAAAAAAAAAAGATATTATAAAGCAGTGAAAAACCCTCTATTTAAATATATGATTGAATTTTAAGAACTGGTCTGTTATGAAGTTTTTAATTTCTTGGGAGAAAAAAAAATCCCTAGGAAAAAACAGATTATGCAAGACATTTCATTTGATGAAAAATATTTTATTAAAGAAATTATGACCTAATCCTAAATAATTTCAGTAATCCTATTCTTGAGGACTATACAGAATGCTCCTTTACTACTTATCAGTGGTTTCTTTAAGCAGCTTTGTAATTGATTTTTACTACTGTTGCTGTCTTAAAAAATAGTGCATCTAACCCATGCTGATTATGTGCAACCATAGTGAAATCATAATCGTCTTTTGAACAAGTATATGGGTCTTTTTTCATCCTTTATCTTACAGATTCTGAGTTTCTGCCTTCTGCAAGTTCATCCCCATCCAACATTGTCCATTATGGTAACAGCAGTTATTTGTTTGTCTATACCAAAATGACATGGGAGGATGCTCGAAAAAAATGCAAAGAAGATCAATTTGACCTTTCCAGCATCTTAGACCCCTACAGTCATTCGTTCCTGTGGCTGAAGTTATTAAAATATGGGGTGCCTATGTGGATTGGTCTCAACAGTAATGTGGTAAGAACATTAAACTGATTGAACATGATACTGCTTCTCTCAAGACAAAATTAGGAACTGAAAAGTCTTATCGCTCTTTACTTTAGCTTATTTGGTTATATATTGTTCCCAAATACTTTGTGTGCTGTCAGATTATAGGTAAGAATCCATCTGCTTCAATATATCTGATTGAATTGTGTATATGATACGTGATTTCCACACTTTTTCTGTGACATTTTAGGCTATAATCTTGAAATATTTATTTGCATATATGGTCTATTTGATATAAAATCTGTATGTTTTCAGATGTACGCAGGAAAACATTTATTCTAAATAATAAAGCCTAATTTTCAGAAGTATCATAAGGTGCTGTTAATATGACTATTTCAACATTTTTGAGGATAGTTAGCCAAATAATTAAATAATTAATTGGTTTACCTAGTTTAATTTTGTCTCCCCTCTCCCAGTTCTTTGGTATTTAGACGCTTTTGGCATGCAATGCTTTTTTTTCCTTCTTGACACAGACACTTGTCCCACACTCATTCCATTTGGCTGAGCACATGAAAAAAACCCAAATGAACGAGCACAACACACAACTTCCTAAAATCTGAAAGATTGCCCTAACATTAATCACCAGGATGAATCACTAAGTTCACCGGCTTCAGTGGGAAATGATTAGAGTTTTAAATGTACCTCAAGTTAAAATAATCTATGTGTCTTGAAATTTGTGGGGAAACAGTTCAAAAATTAGTAATCAGAATTTTACTCCTACAAATTATTTTAAATGAAATTGTTATTATTCCCAAATTAAAAGTATGAAGTTCCAAATTAATTCAATATCACCTACTCTGCATTTACTTTTGCTGAAAAACATTTGTTGCATTGCTGTATTTCTTAATGAATAGCTGCTCCTCACAACAAAAAGCTCAAAGATTGAGCCATTTGTATTTGTTAATGATTTCTAAAAATAACCCCTACCTTCTAGCACAAGGTACTACATAGACAGACATTTGAGTGATGAAAGAATGGTTAATGCTTCCAGTCATTCCAGCTGATGTGTTTTGTTCTTAGACCAATGAGCGTTATGAATGGATTGATAACTGGAGGATGAAGTATACCAAATGGGCTGAAGGGGAGCCAAAGCAGAAAATAGGCTGTGTCTATCTAGACATTGCTGGAGCCTGGAAGACAGGATTCTGCAATGAAAGTTACTTCTCTGTTTGCAAAAAATCTGATGGTAAGATCTTGAATCTGACCACTGTAATTGCAATCAGTACCTCTTAAGAGACCCTGGATTATATTTCAAGAATCAAATACATGAAGTCATTAAAATTTACAATGAAGTAACTTTAAAATGAGGGCAAACACATACTAAGAGAGGGCTAGTGTGACTGTGAATAGCTATCACTTGACATTAATAATGTTAGATATATTTTTCAAAGCTTATTCTTGCATAATTCTGTTATTGAGTAAGCATGCAAGATTAAAAACCTCAAAAGTCAAAGGGAAATGAATGTTAGGGAGTAGTCACATATTTTTAAAAATTTTTTTGAACAGTTCAAGCTCCCACTGAGCCCCCTCAGCTTCCAGGAAAGTGCCCTGAATCAGAAGGGCACAGGTCTTGGATCCCTTTTCGAGGTCATTGCTACTACATTGAATCTTCATCTACAAGAAACTGGGCCCAGGCATCTTTAGAATGTCTTCGACTAGGTGAGCATCCTACTTAACTAGCACATCTTTCTGACTTGTGGGAAACTGAACATGTGCTATGTGTTTTTGTGATTTCAAGGATGGTCCAAATGTTGGATAAGACAGTTGTATCCAATTATTGCCTTAATTTGTGAGGTAATGGAAATGGTGGTCTACCAATGACGTGTTTGGACCAGGTACATGAGGAGTTGTGTGGCCTTGAGTGGAGATCATAAAAGTACAACATTCAGACTTTGACCCTGACAGGAGGTAGACAGCCCCATCCACAGCAGTCCCTCATGCTTATTTTAATGGAATTTTATATTCTTGTTCTTATTCCCTCCTTGATTATTTCAGTTTTATGCCACTGGAATGAAAGTTATAGCACTCCAGGCTGGATAACATACTAGTGAACTAGGGTTGTCATGCAGTTTCCTTCTCTCAGCCTCCTTCTCTGGGAAAGGGATGCAGGTTTCATTATGTGTCTGTAGCATTGTTGCCCATAGCACTGGGGGCAACACAACTTGGGTGTCTGACCTCCCATTACATTATGCAGAGGTCTTGTTCACTTTTCTAGTGTAATAGAATATAGATTTGTTTTCACTGGAAATATATGTTGACATTAGGTCAGGTGATTTGCACCCTGGGCTTTCACTGATAATAAACCTACGGGTGAAAGCCATATCAGATACAGACACCTGGGTTAGAAGGCTTCCTGTCTCACTGGTACTCAAATTCACTCCTGGATTCTCATGAGCTAGTATGTTGACAGGACAATGAGAATGCTTTTCACTGTGAAACTTACATGTCTAAGAGATTTTTCTTTCCCTGTGTCTTCCAGGTGCCGCTTTGGTCTCAGTCGAAGATTCAGCTGAAGCCAACTTTTTGACCTACAGCATTGAACCCCTTGAAGGGAAAACATCAACATTTTGGACAGGAATGTACAGAAATGTGGATGGTACTTTCTTTAATTTTGACATCTTTTTGTTTAGCCATAGATAATGACCACAAGCTGTTTGACATGAGTGTTGAAAATTTCATATTATAGTTCTGTAATACATAAATACTGAAATTAGAAAGGGTAATATATTATCCTCATAGGAGAAGCTGGTCAATTGCAGTCAAGCAATAACCGATAACATATAACAAAAGACCAGGCAGAGGAACTTCATCTTAGAGGAAAAAAAGTAATTAATAACAAAGTAAGGGATAAAGGTGCATATAGCAGAATATATGCACTGGGAGTTGAGCTGTGGTTCTTCTCAAAATGAAGAGGCCCTGCATCCATGTGCTTTTCATTGAGATACTTCATTTTTTGAGCTACAGAATAAGGGGGATAACATCACCTCTAGTCTTTGGAATCACTGTGCTGGAATGACTAGTCTGTCATTTTAGTTACAGCTGGCCCCCAGAACAGCTTTACTTTGAAGATGGAATTGTTTGTGTCTTTGGAATTATGTGTCACAAGTTTTTCTATTTTCTGCCTCACTTGAAGGAAGGTAAAGCAAGAGAGAATAGGCAACAGGCTGCTTTAGTTAAATCTTAAATTTGCTGTTTATTGCTTTTTCATTAATACAATTAGTATTAAAGTAAATAGATATTATATTTCTTTCTTTACGATAGACTGAAAAGTGACTTCAGTCTTGCAGTGTTCAGGCTAAAAGTTCCAGTACAACAGACAGGGCTGCAGAATAGGTCAGGTGACTTGAGATGGGGTTTTCTTGAGTTTTGAAGGGGATTTTAATGACTGCCTACTCAAGCACTTCAGTGACAAACTGCTTAAGGAAAAGACAAGTATTCAATTACATTACTTGAATCTTAACCAGGAGAAGCAAAAGTTTACAGTAGAAGAAAGAATTTAAGAATAGTGATTGATGTGCATGACACACAAAGAAAAACTGAGGTTTACTCATGTGGTTAATTGACAAAATATAGGTATTTTAAATTGCTTCTAGAGAAGTGCAGAACAATACAGTTCTTAGAGCCATGATACACACAAGAGCTGCTTTAACTTTTCGTTATATCACTAGATAGTGATTATTGTGATTTCAGTATAACTAAGTTTCCTATCTTCATATAGGTATCCAGATGCCATATCCTGACACAAAGGATTGCAGGAATTTAAAAACAAACAAACAAGCACACACAAAATATGTAGAATCTTATAAGAACCCAAAATATTCCTTTCGCGCTGAGTCTAAGAATTTGCTTGAGTACAACTTGGAGTCCCAAGGGGGACATTTATTCTAAATAAGTAGCACTATTAAAAGAAAGAAAGAAAAAAAGGAACAGGAAGGAAGGGACAGAAAGTCCAGCATAACTGAACAACAGTGATCACAAGATTTTTGAAGCAGATCTATAAAAAGGAAAATTGTGTGTGTAAGGCTTGTGGAAAGGAGCAGAAAGTGAACAAAAAAAAGGAATAAAATTGGACTTAGGAAAACTTCAATGTGTGCTTTGAAAAGAGTGACAAAAACTCCCTACAAATTACTGAAATAAATAAAGAGCATTCTGGTGAAGTTATATTTTGACATCAATTGTTTCTATAAACTGAGTAAATAATTGACCTCACACCACTGCATAAATTGTGGGAGATACTTCTTTAAACTGCCTTGTCTCTGTGACATCATAAACCAGATTGGTCTACCATTTCCCAAAAATCAATGATGTACCATTTGCATAAAAATTTAGGGGCAGCATGTTGTGTCAGAACAATAACAGAAATGGTCTAGTGACCTGTCTCCAAAAGTCATGACAAGTAAATATCTCAGGACGGCAATAAATGCTGAGCATGTGAAGATGTCAATATGGAAAATAATAGTCTTTTTTTTAATATATTAACTGGGTTTTTTGTTTGGTTGGGGGTTTTTGTTTTTGTTTTGTTTGTTTGTTTGTTTTGGGTTTTTTGTGTTTTTTTTGTTGTTTTTTTTTTTTTTTTTTTAATTAGGAGAATGGCTGTGGCTAGACAACACTGCAGTGAATTTTGTGAACTGGAATGTAGGAGAACCTTCTCCTCAAGAAAATGAGCACTGTGTTGAAATGCATGCAAACTCTGGGTACTGGAATAATATATATTGCTCTTCCTACAAAGGCTATGTTTGTAAAAAGCCAAAAAGTAAGTGCTGCATTTATGAATTTCCTTTATGTATGCCATATGTTCCTTGTATGCTAGTATTAGTAGATGGCCATTACAGACAATACATTTTAGCTGGCTGTTTTGAGGGTTTTTTTAAAAATGCTAAGGGATGAACATTTTCATACCAACCAAAAGAATAACTCTTGTCAGAAGGTTGAAGTTCCAACCAGTGTTCAAGTCCCTTCAGAACTGCTTTTAAAGGACTGCATTTGTATCTTAACTGAACCAGGTGTATGGACTTAACAAGTTTGCCATATTCTATATTGATAATTGTTAGGTAATTAGAGTGTAAGTACCGTGCCTTGCATACACAAATTTGTCTCATCTACGTTCCTTAGGGTATCCCCTCTGCTCCATCCAGGGAGATGCTTATTTCTCTCTGGCAGTCTCATGTGTGTGCATGCATTTTCTGACTATGAAGTAGTCTTTCTGTGAATTGAATATTTATGAACTGTGAATTAATTAACAGTTTGGGATCTTTTGTCTCTGTGTTTTCCTGTTGTGAAAAGATGAATGAATGAAAAGCAAAGCAAGTAGCATAGTTTGAATGCACTAAACTGAAAGTGCCCTGAAAATAACTGAATATGCAAATTTGACAGCAGGGACATCTAGTGCCTATGTGTTCCTAAAAGGCATCATCATAGTGTCTGTCAGCATATAATGCAATATCAAAATCTCTTACCAATGTTTACTGGGAAGAGTGAAATGCATGTAGTAGCTGAAATACACCCACTTCCTCTACAGTACTGGAAATGAAATTCTGCTATCCTTACTATAAATGTGTTCTCATACAAAATTATTTTTACTTACTCAAATGCTTGTAATGATGACTGTATCTTCTACAGGAAATACTGCAAACTGTCAGATATAACCACCCATTCAGAATCTGTTTATCTGTCTTTTTGCATTGTGATTGAAAAAAAAACAACCAACCAACCCAAAAAACCCAAACCAAAACCAGCACTTAATTTTCATTCTCTCTCCAGAATATGGATAACCATGGACATAGGGAACAGGTGTTAAAATCAATGACCACGATTCCCTTTTTTACCATTCAGTTCAACTGTTTGTGTTGGTACTGGCAATCACCTGTCTTGATGCTGAGCCATTTTAAGGAGCTCAAGCAGATGAAAGCTAGTTAATTTTTTTTTCTAGGATTAGCTTCAATCAGTCTAGCTTATTGATCTGGAATGTCATGGAGTCAGCCAAATGCCAGTGTCGCTGCAAGGACTATATAGTCATTCACTCAAGAACAGGACACAATCTAGTTCTACATTGTCACAGAAATGCAGCTTTTCCTTGCACAGTTTGCAGAACTGTGACAATGCTCCATTTTCAGAACTTAAACAAATTATTAAATAGCTATAGAGCAATAAGTGGAGTGTTAGAAGCATGGTTTTACTGAGCTGTCCTTGCTATGGCCAGTTATATTTGCTGTTTTCTGAAAAGGCTGAAGCATAAAATTGTGACTGAAGTCTTCACATTGAATAGATGTTGTTTTCAGTTCAATTTATTGAGGTAATTTTTACCAAAGTAATTTAAAATTCTGTAGCAGGTTTATTCCATAAACTATATGGCTTTATTTGTAAGTCAGGAGGTGCTCAGCCTGGAGAAGAGAGGGCTCCAGGGAGACCTTAGAGCAGCTTCCAGTACCTAAAGGGGGCCCACAAGAGGGCTGGAGAGGGACTTTCTATGAGGGCCTGTATTGATAGGACAAGAAGTAATGGCTTTTAACTGAAAGGGGCTTTTAACTGAAAGGCTTTTCACTTATATCTATATAAGATATTAGGAGGAAATTCTTCACCGTGAGTGTGGTGAGGCACTGGAACAGGTAACATCTCACTTTTCAGGAATAGCATTCATATCCCTTAATATACTGCTTGTTTAACATGTAGGTAGGTTTAGCATGCAGTCACCTCATAGCAAACCCAAGAACAGTGTTCATAATATATATTATCAGTGCTATACCAAACTTTGTCAATCAACAGTTCTTGATGCAAGAACAAGAAATAAGTGTCTGTATTATTATATTCTGAAAATTGTCCAGTCAAATCGCAGAATCACAGAATCATCTAGGTTGGAAAAGACCTCTAAGATCATCCAGTCCAACCTTTGACTCAACACCATCTCACCTACCAGAACGCACGAAGCAATGCAATCAAAAGTATTATTTTCCAAGTTAACATAATGTTAATTATTTCTTCCTATTCCTTCTTGAATTTCTGAGACTGATTTTTACACTGTGTTTTTGGACATAAGGTATCTTCACAAAATCCCAGAACCACAGAACAGTTGAAGTTGGAGGGGATTTCTGGAGGTCATCTGGTCCAACCCTCTGCCCAAGCAGGGACACCTAGAGCCAGTGACCCAGGACTATGTCTAGATGGGTTTTGAATACGTCCAAGGACAGAAATTCACAGCCTCCCTGGGCAGTCTGTGCCAGTGCTCAGTCACCCTCACAGTGAAAAGACATTTCCTGATGTTCAGAGAGAACATGCTGTGTTTCAATTGGTTCACACTGCCTTTGTTCTGGGCAGCAATACAGAGAAGATGTAAGTGGTGAAAATAATTTGAATTCCTGAGCTCACCTTTTCCACAACGAAACATGATACATTGATTTAACATTTAGTTATAGACTGATTTTATGCCCACATGGCAAAATGCAGAGCTTAGTTTTAATCAATGGTCCAGTTTTCTCAGAAAGCCAGATTTTTGTGGTCCAGAAATTAAATTTTAAATGAGTTGCAAACGTTTTAGTTTGGATATGATACCTGCTAAGACACTTTGAAGTTCATAGTGATTTGAAGTGTCTGTGTAGGTAAGCCACTAAAGTATCTTGGCAAACCAAATTTATCACACTTGCCATGTTTAGGTGGCAAGTACTGCAAGAAATTATTATATTGAGGATTATGTTTGACCATGTCTATCCTGAACATGATTTCTAGATTTTCTTGTGTTTTTACTCTGATGTCTGGGTCAGTCTCCTTGGAGTTTTTGATGTTTCTTATTTTCTGCCTGTTTATGTAAATAACTATATACAAGAGCAGAACACACTAGACCACTGTGCTATGCCTTAAGTGTGTATAACTTTGTATGAAGTAAAACTTTGTATGAACTAAACCCAAGTATTTTTAGTATTTAGTGCTTTCTGTTATCATATACTTATCTGAACATGACTTTTAGCGTGTTTCATATATAGAAATAAATAATGTAGAAATAAATAATAAAATAATATAAAAACATAATGCTTTTTCAATACCTTCAAGTGCCAGATACTGAAATACTGCCAACAACTGGAATGCCACCAGCTGAAATACCTGCAACAGGTAAGAATATTATCATTCAAGTAGACAAAAACTAGTCCCATATGAGATCATGAATAGAACCAATCCTATTCTGTATTATGTCTTACATTTTCTGATACACCTGAGTACTGTATCTCTTTCCTAGGAACATACTGTTTCCTAGTGGAATATACTATTATACCATAGACTCCAATTAGTGTCCAAATGCAGATATAAAAAAATAGTAATTTGTGATATAGCACGCAATTTTAGTGATTTAAAATCAATTTATTTTATGCTTCTATTTTTGTCTCTTGTTATTTTGAAATAAATTAAATCCTTTTGCTTAAAGCATCATGCATTCTGAAGAAAATGTTTCCAATAATCAGATAAAGAGTATGCAGCATCCTCTTGATTTCTTTATATTTGTTTTCAGCAAGGACAAAGGATGAGACAGCTCTCACGCTGACCCATGGTAAAGCAGGAGTTATCGCTATTGTTGTCCTCCTGGTAGCTGGAAGTGGCCTGGCTCGCTATCTCTTTTACAAAAGAAGAAAGAATCGCTTGCCAACAAATGACAGCTTTGAGAACAATTTGTATTTTAATAGTGATGCAGTTCCTGAATCTAGTGACACAAAGGATCTTGTGACCAACATAGAACAAAATGAACATGCAACACTGTAATGTAATGTAACATGTAATATAAAGTGTAATGTAATAAAATAAGATGTGCCTTGTTTTATTAAAATTATGCAATTAGAATTAAGCCAAAGGTATTTTCTCATGTGTAATTGCTGTAGGAGCCTGCTTCAGTGTGTGTGTAATGTCATATACAGCAGTTATTTTCTTTTGTAGACATTGTGTAAGGTGTAGGATTTGATGATCACACTGGTGAGTGTGGGTCTTAAGAAGTGGATGACTAATTATTAAATGGAACAATAGGAATGGATGAAATAAAGGAAGTAAAACAAATAGATCCACTTGAAGAATGCTCACAAGATTTGAAGTTTCTGCAGCAGATTTATTTCAAACCATGCTAATGAACAGATGGTCAAAGCTATTCAGCAAACATCTCTCTAATTCCACCATTTTACAGGTATTCCTAGGGATTTAACTACAGGCATGGTTACTAGATGACAAATCTGTATTTGGGCACATCCTCTTTGAACTGTGTGGGGGAAAAAACCGTTATGATATTTCAGTTTCCGCAATTTCTCACAACACACAGAAAAAAGTATGTAGTCCTTGCAGTTTACATATTCTAAGATTTAATCAGGTATAATCTGTGGACAGGCCTCTGGAATGGAGAAGCGTGGTTGATGTTAACTGCTGTTTTGGCTGGCCACAAATGGGTTTTGTGGGTGAGAGGTGATGAAGGCTATGGCAAAACTTCCTTCTTATCAGGAAAAGTTACTGAGGAGGGGGAGGAATGCAGCCTGTCTGTGTTCTGAAGGTTTCTAGGAGCACTGGATAGCTGTTGGGGTGTTTGCATTGGTACTGCTCTCCTATGGCGGTGTAGGTTTGTAGAGTGTGTGCTGCAAGAACAAGCAAGTCCAGAACAATTTAGTTTTACTTATGTAATAGTTACTACTGGTTTCATTTACTTTCTAAAATGGCTAGATCACCTACTATTTATGGAAGTCTTAGATTCCCCAGTGTGGAGTTTATATTCCTAATTTTTGTAAATCCTATAAAATGTTAATCGTGCATGATTCCTCACTTGCATACAAAGGTTTGCAAGGTTTGATTTTGTGGTTTCAGATTTTGTTCTGTGAAATAAACAGTACCTAGTTTTGATTTTTAAATAGTTTTTCATTTTGTAGTTTTGTCTGCATAAGATACTGTAAGAGGATAAAGTGAATAGGATGATACCACTGTAGAGACATTCTATCAGAAGTTGTGATCAAGTATTATATTAACCATATAATCCTGCATCTTTCCCAGGATTGTCTGCTTAAAGCCAAAACAAAAATGTGAACTGAGTGATTTAGTGAAAATCTTAAGTTACATGCAACGTGTAGGTAAGACAGGAAAATTTGTCCTGGAACTCCTTTTCTTTGGCTCTGCTCCCTTTCTCCCAGTTATTTCCTTGCTCTGTTCCTACTGCAGTTTGTATATTCAGTGCACAATTGTTTAAGCATGTCTTTTCAAGGAGTAGTACCTCTAAAGGTTCTTTATGCTATCTGATGTGGCTCATGTGCCAGAAAGCTCCTGACTGGCTGATTCATGATGTTAAGGATAATGCTGTTTCAGTTATATGGAGAAGTGGTGACAGGTAGAAAGGTATGTGAAAGGGACAATGAAAGGAAAAGAGACCCTGACTGGAATCCCAGCCTCACTGTGCTGGTCGTTGAGCAAACAAGTGCAGTCTCTACCCAAAAGAAGTTCAGTCCTGTTCTGGGACTCCACACTGAGTGATTCTTCCAGATAGCATTTCATCCCATGTGTATATACGCAAAGGTATGGTTGGAAAGAAGACAAAAATTGAGAGGATGGCTCATTTCTTGCTCTTACCAGGTACATTTCAAAAAAGTATCAGGGAGAGAATCCAGCTACTGGAACCTGGATAATCCTGAGCTCATTCACCTGTTTATACCGCCTGAAAACCTGCATCACCTTTGAGTCAAAGAGCTACTTAATCGCTGGCAGTAGGTGTAGCTCCTTCTATGAAATGCTATGTCACTTCTGCTCTCCTGTCCAAATAGGTGCACAAAAAATAGAGGGAATTCCAAATCAGAATCTAGCTACTTAGCCTGCTCATTTAAGAAAGAGCATGACTGAAAAAGACTTGAAAGATTTTCATAAGAAAAGGAGATTTAAGCTGCATGGCTTACTGTCCCTCCTATTTCAATACAGTGGAATTGAAGCAAATTTCCTATTAGAAAGGTAAAGCATGGACGTAAGGGCATTTACAACACAGGAAATCATTGGAGTTCCATGTAATAAGCAGAAGATAAACACTGACACTATACACAAACTCTAATAGAAATTTTTGGAAGGAAGGTGAGAAACAAACAAGTTTGAACACTTTAAATGGAAGGCTTTTACCTAGGAACTGAGATGGGGAAATTATGTTGCTCTGTCTGACTGAAAAAAAGGAAATGTGTCTTATTGGAAAAGATTCATGTGTATATGAATGCAACATAATTTGATACTTTATGTAGTCAGATCCTTCACCAACTCTTTCAACTATTTTCTACTATTGACTGTTATTCCTAGTGGGATCAATCCGTTGTGTTAGAACTGAACTGTTGCTCTTGTGACCTCGTTTTGTCTCCTGAATAGATGCCACTACCTAGTGGAGGTTTTGGTCTGCATGTTGCATCCATATGCATTGATAGAGGAATTGGGTTCTTGCTTTTCTGAGGTGTTCTTGCTGTAAAAAGAAGGGAAATAATTCCTTGATAAATAAGATAATGCATAAGTGATTGATAGGAAAGCAAATTAAATTTTTAACTCATCACTGATAATTCACATCCACAATCTGATGTTGCCAAGATTTCTTATGTTCGATCAGATGGTTTAGATAAATGAAAGTGAAAAAACATTATGCAGCATGAAAATACAGTGTGAAAATGCAAGGTGCTTTATATTGCTCTTTCAGTACATTTTGAGTCTGTCTAGAGAAATGGAAAGGTTGTTCACTCTTTTTTTTAGGCTAGAATATTTCTACTAAGGCTTAAAGTATGGGAGTTTTTTTAAAAAAAAAACCACAAACCTTTACTGTGGGAAACTGTTATGTGAGAATTCTGGATTTAAATCTTCCATCAAGTTATAGCAGGCTGATAGATCACAAAAGTACTTTAAGATTTTAATATGTTTTTGAAAAATAATTGTGAACCTGGATGGACTCAGTTGTGCATTTCTGTGAGCAGCTGAGAAATGACTTGATAACAATATTCAGTAGTGTGTAAAGTTCTATCTCTTTGCACATTGCCACGTTTCTTGATACCCTTATGTTTAATTCTCGTTTCCCCTTTTCTCCAAAAAAGTTAGGACTTCAGAAGAAAGGTGGTGAATCTGCATGCTGTGAGTGTAACTTCCTGCCTGGGAGCAGAGATTGCCAAAGGAACAATGCTGACTCAACACAAAACCCAGCAGCCTTTGTTCCTTGCCACTTCTAAAATGCCAGGCTGTGCCTTGCTAAGGGACAGATCCTGGAGTGCATCTTTGCAGTCCTCTGGTTTTCTTTCTCCCTTTGTGGGCTGTGATGCGATCTGCTCAGACAAAGATATGAACACTGAGATGAAGCTGGCTGTATTATGTTTTAGTCTTTTTCAGCTTCTCTCAACATGTTGTCAGTACCAGTCCTTCACTCAATACTGATCTTTCTTAATTTTCTTTTTCCCTGTTGTAATTGTACTTGTTGCCACCCAGTAGCTCTGGAGATCCTGTGATGCTGTACATAGCAGAGTCACAAGACATATTTCTCATGTCTAAATAATAAATCAGAGTATTTTTTCCATCTGCACATCTGGAGCTCCTGAACAAGGAAGCAAGGAAAGCTGGAAAATTGAGGTTGCAGAGCAATCCCATGTTGGGGAGTACCAGAATGCTTGACTTCAGAATTGGTGTGGCCATCCTTGCATGTGCATCTGAGTCAAAGTAATAGAAACAAAATCCTACATCTTCATGTGAATGTCCAGGGTTTCCCTTGCCTCCAACAGCAGCATTTTTGCTACAAATACAATATTGGGGAAGGTGTCACACATCAGCTTCACCCGAAGATATGGGAAATAAAATTTTCCAAGTCCATAAGCCAAAAATGGATATAAAGCTTTCACAGGACTGCCTTTTCTCTTCCCTACACTCTATGTTTTCTAGTTTTTTTACCTATCGTGAAGACAGCTTTTTCAAAGTAGACATCAGAATTTCGTCAGAATGCCTGAAGGGTGTGCAGTTCAGGGGGTACAAATTTTCAGAGACTAGTAGGATGAAAAATGTGGCAGTATTCCTTATCAGTTTACTTTTCCTCACTAGCAATAATTGAAAATCCAGTCTTTTACAGTTAGAAGTTCTCTTCTTTCTTGAATTGTACAGTTTCTTTTCCTATTTCTTTAGTTGTTGCTGTCAGTTTGGTACATTGCTCTTGTATATAGTCAGGAATGCAGCAAAAGAAGGAATAGGTGTCTCCTGAGGACCACAGATCCTATTTTCTACAGCTTTTTTCTTTTTGGTGGAATTGCTGACATGAGAAATTCTGGTTCACTCTGATTCCAAGATAATAGTTACTTGATTGTCGTGGTGTCCCAGCCAGTTTTTCACAGCATTGCCCTCTGTCTTTTTTCATCATTTACTGATATAGACAAATCTTTCTTTTATGCATTACTTCTTTCTTTCATTCATTCATTCGCTTTGAAAAGAGACATGTCACCTTTTTGTAATATATGATTATATATAATATATTTATTATTATTATAGATATATTACAAAATATATGCATATGTTTCGTAATAATGATTCTGACTTATAAGGTATATATTAAAAATACTCACTAAAATGCTACCTGTTAGATCTCATATTTCTATGGCAAACTTTTATACAGTAGAGAAACTAGCTTAGATAGCAAAGTTTATTCACTAATGTATTATTTCAAAATTACTCATGTGACATGACACAGTTCCTTATTTGAAGCTCAGAACTTCCTTGTATCTGTTGGGTCTTAAAAAGGGTTTGTTAATCTGCTTCAGTGCAGAGGGATTTTCTTGCAAGGCACTGATTTGCTCTTCAGCATCAACTCCAGGTGAAGGGGAGAAGGGAGTGAAATATTTGGCCATGTCTGTCTACTTGCCCCTGATTTTTCTTCTTTCCATTAGTACATCTCTTCAAATGTCTGGTAAGTCTTTGGTGTTCTGCAGAGCATGGAGGTTTTCAAATTCTTTATCATGTGTTCGTGATTTCCCTCTTGGTGGGCAGTGAATTTAAATCTAGTCACAGCATATACTTTGAAATCGTTTTCTTCAGCTATGGAATTTGGTGCTATCTGCATAGGCATTCTCTTTCCTTAATGCAGTTTTCAAGGTGGTGTATGAGTGAAAGGAATATGCCTACAGATGTGGATAAAACCTAGGCAGTGCTGATTCTTGAAAGTGAGCCAGCTGAATGGAGGCAAAAGCTGATCTCAATTTACTCCAGTGAAGGCTAGAACAGCTCAGAAGTAGAGAGCATGGACTCTCAGCACGCACAGAACTACTGGCTGATGCATGCATTGAGTTTCTTAGGCAGCTCATGTAGACCACAGTATACTGAGTGCTGCATATCTTGCATATCCTGGAAATCTTGTTTCCAAGCTGACAGCTTTAGGAAGAATATTAAAAGCTTCTGTCCACCAGATTTCACGCACTTCTACTGCTGAGAGGAAAACAAATGATGCTGCGTCTGCTCCTGCTCTTTCCCCTGAGAAGCTCCCAGCTAGAGAACTCTGGGAGTCAGGAGAGCTGTGCCAGTGGAAATGCCATCTAGGTTGTTCTGGTCTGTAACCTTTCTGAGCAACACCACCAAGGCTGTTCAACCACTCTCTGGCAGCTCTGACATGGGGAGGGTTATGAAGCCCCACTTAAGCATTCTATCTCAGTAAGAAACCTTGGGTAAAGCTCAATGGCACTGCAGAATGGGTTGGATGGTGTTGCCTGTCATTTAGGAGGGATCGAAGGAATGCAAGGTAAGCTGCAAAAATAGAAAAGTTTTGGAGCTGGATGAAGTTGTGGCCCTTTTTTTGAAGCTGGTCTTAAGAAACAAAACCCTGCTGTGCAATGCCTCACATTTCCATTTCCAAGGGTAGCTATTAATGGCACTTAAGATACTTAGGTTAACTGTGCTCAGAACTGATGATGCTGCAAGTTGTGGGTTCCCTCCCGCGAAACTTACAAATGAAACTCTGTGAAGAAATTACTTTTTGCACTTCTGCCAAACTTTTCAAGATAATTAACCCAAATGGAAAAAATGCTCCACTTTCTTAATGAGCTGAAAACCACCATGCCATTCTGGGCTGAATATAAAAATGGTTTAATTTTAAGTATGTAAACCATTTTTAATAGCTCTAAAGCAAAAAGTCCTTTTACTTGCAGAATTAAAGCCTTTTCAATATGCTGCGGTGGAACTTTGAAGAGTTATGAGACTTAATAAAGGTCATTTTTGATGTGCATTTTGAGACTACTGTGCTCTAAGAAGGAACATGAAGAGCAATAGAGCTCTAGAAAGAGCTGCATTTTTCTGTGTGGTTTTCATTTTAAGACTATTTTCATGAATATCCTTCACACTGATGATTGACCTCCATTGATTTCTTCTTTCTCTGTGAACTATGTACATTTGTTTGGGTTTCTTTTATTTGTAGCAGACTGTCATACAGCTAGTAACTGACTTTATCTGCTATGAAACCTCTCCTCAGATGTTTGCTTTATCATTTTATTTTGTAGGTAGTGGAATATTTTCAATCTATAATGAAGATAGCAAGCTCTGTGCCCAAGCTCAGAACTCTAGCTCAGTCATAACTACCACTTGTGATGAGCGTGATGAGTTTCAGAAGTTCAGGTGGGTCTCTGCCACACAGCTGCTGAGCATGGCACTCAAGCTGTGCCTGGCAGTGTTGACCAAGGGTGACGAGGCTGCCATCACGTTGGAATCCTGTAACAGGACAAATGAACTCCAGTGGTGGGAATGTAGAAATGACACAGTTGCAACCTATGGCAAGGATTTATTTCTCAACTATGGCAAAGGGAAGGGGAAGAAAATCAGGCTTTCTACGGGATCAGGCAAAGGGAGCAGGTGGAAAATCTATGGAACTGCAGACAGCATGTGCTCTCAGCGCTATGAGGGTGAGTACTGAAAATTCTTCTTGATTTCTACGTTACTTGACTGCCCCTGTCTACAGAACATTCCACTGCCTGCTTGACAGCTCCATTTTCTTACAGTGACACCAGTAGTGGAGCAAGATACAAATAGGGTGTAGAAATGAAAGACAAATATAACTGTATATTTTTTTGGCAAATATAACTGTATACATTTCTGCATCACCTGTTAAGTGCAGTTCTTTCAAATTACAGAAAAAAATGACAAAGACCTACAATGTAATCATAAGAATGGGAGTTCTGTTTGTACAGCAACAGCAAAAGAAGATCTATGACTGTTTGAAAATATGGCTGATTGATTTGTAGAAGAGATGACTGTGTTGTATTTAGTTTTTATTGTTGCTATTACTTGGTTTGACCATGCGCTATCTCTAAGAAGTTAATTTCTAATTAACAGAGGTGTAATCCACCACTAAGAATATTTACCTAGTGTTTCCCAGGCCAGGTAAAAAGCAGGAAAAAGCAAGATATCTGACAGTGCCTAATGGTTTAGGATGCAATAAGCCTTATCACTCTGACAAAGGACCACTGGAAAGTCAGATCTCCCTTTCCTACATTTTTATGGATCTTGGGCTATGTAGAGTGGGCATCAAGGCTCAAGTGATTGAACTCCTTTCTGTTGTAACACTGGTGGGTTGGGAAGTTAAACAACAAGGGATGAAATTTTTCTTGTACCCTACAACTGTTCCACCAGGAATGAAGTTTGTCATAATTTTGTACAGAGAGCAGCAAATCAGATTGCATAGTGCTGGCAGGGTCATTTCCTAGCAGAGTCACTTGCGAATTTAAGATATAGTTCCGTCTCATGAAGACTAATAAAAATATTGTGTTATGTCCTTCCCAAGTCTTTTCAACTATACAAGGAAAAATAATAATAATAAAAGAACAGAGACATCATCCAAGGACAGAAGTGTGTATGTAGTGGGAGAAGTTGAGTCACAGGGACTCTGACACAGTAGTCCAGAAAGAAGTGACATGAAAAGTTTAGACAGAAATTAGTTTGAGGCCCAATTAAGTGTTGTTTGAGAGTCTTAATTAAGAATATTTTGCCACAGTCATACCTGATTGGCACAACAGCCTTGTAAAGATTTGGGGTAACAAAGTACTGATGTGTTGAGCTCTGCACTCCTCAGCAGCGTCCATGGAGAGCAACCTATGAGTGTCGCTGTGGTAAACATTTGAAAACAACTGGCTAGTACTGATCTATACTTCTCTCCATAGATGTCTATACGTTGGGAGGAAACGCCTTTGGTGCACCTTGTGTGTTCCCTTTTAAGCACAAGGGTAAATGGTACGCTGAGTGCATCCCTGGGAGTGAGGATGCAGACTCTCTCTGGTGTGCAACTTCTTCAGATTTTGATAAAGACCACTTGTTTGGAAACTGTCCACTAAAAGGTAATTTAGAAAAAAATCAGGAAAGGTGTTCAGCACAGCAGAAGTTTCACCCACTGTCATGGTCAAAATCTTCTTGGGATGTGGAAGTAGCATTGGACAGCCAGCTGAATTCTAGCTAGCCTAGTTCACTGGTGAGGTATGCAATGATGAATGAAGTATCTGCTCTTCACTCTTACTGTCCTACAGTCCTCCAAAGTCTGTTTCATATGGGGAATATTCTGAGGGTGGTGACTGGGGCTGATGGCAAAAAGGAAGAGGAAACCCCTAGGACTAGGTGAGAAGAAAGTCAGGACAAGTGAAAGGCAGAAAGACGTGCAAGGAAGGTGAGACACAGGGAAGCAGGAGATGGTGCATTATAGGATGGAGGAGAGTACAGGAAGGCTGTAGTGAATGGAAGGGTGCAGGACACAGGTAGGGACTTCCACTTCCCTTCAGTGCTCCAGTGCTCCATACACCTGCAAATCATCCAACACAGTTTTCCAATAACTCCAGAACAAATTCCTTACCCCCTCATCCTCACTTCACATCCGTTCGGAAATGATTTCTGTCATGTTGGGAGTTCTGGGAGAGAGTAAGAGAGTCTGAAGATAAGAAATGGGTGTGGAGACAAAGATTTCCATATGGTGAATAAATACTCGAGTACACTTAGAATATATCATCAAGTGGGCTAATGTCAGAGAAGGAGATAAGTTATATAAATAAAAATGAACAGGGTAAATATAGAAAATTTAGGTTTGTAAGGAGAAATAAGTCCTCATGTGTGCTTAGGTGAGGCAAACCACATGTTAAAAATTATCAAATCATACATAGTTTTAGTCTGCAAGAAAGATTTTATTTTCTGGCTTAGAAAATATGATTATCTGGTCAAATTGCTGGTATAATTTTTTATAGACACCACTCACAGTAATCATTGGAAAACAAATCCTGTGACAGAAACCAGCTATCAGATTAACTCAGAATCGCTTCTGACATGGCATCAAGCAAGAAAAAGCTGCCAGCAGCAGAATGCAGAATTATTAAGCATCACAGACCTTCGTGAAGAAATGTATTTATTAGGTAAAGTAAAATAAAAATTAAAATATTAAAAATAGTAATTGTTTAAAATGTCAGTCATCTTCAAGACCTTTAACATCTATACTTATATTTGCCTTGTGAATATAGGACTCAGTGACATTCTTAAAAGAGCTTATCCTTTTCTCACAAAAAAGGTACTAAAATAATGGAAATAATCTAACCTTTATTGCACATGAAAAAAAAAAGATATCTGACACTTTTCCCCCATAGTTTAAAATATTATTTCCAGTTTTATGAAATAGCTTACAAAATCTGAGGCATTTAATAAACTGACTGCTTATTTCTTTTGACCATTTAGGGCTCACTAGTGACTTGGGCATCAATGCAAGGCTCTGGACTGGTCTTTACAGTGCTCTTGACAGTGGCTGGCAGTGGACTGGGGGCAGTCCTTTCAGATACCTGAACTGGGCTCCAGGTAAGTGCTCTTTTATTAAATGATGATCAGCATCTGGGCCAAAATTTCTCTTTTCCCTCCCCTCTCCTTTCCCAAATTCTTGTTACATAATTTCTTTGATTTCACAGAATTTTCACAACTTATGGAAAACAATGGGAAGTGTAGGATATTATGGTAAAAGGAGTCTGCCAGAGACAGGTTGTCACTAATCCTGAATTTTCCAGAAAAAGCAGATGGCTTATACAAGGAAGGAGTTGAAAATAAATATCTATACCTCATTCTTTTTTTTCCATCCACACTTTTTTCATCAGGCATATTATTCAATCCAAATAAAAACACCTCATGACAAATGAGATAAAGGGAATGTAAAGAAGAAACAAAAATAAGAGAAACTGAATAAAAATATTTTTCAGTTGTTGTCAGTTAATGCTTATGACATTTATTTGATATACTTAGTAAGTTTCCACTCTTTTCTTAGAACCTAAGTTGCCATCTTACATGGTGCCATGTTACTTGTTTTCATAATAGCAGTTGTGACTGCAAAGAAATCCAAAGGGTGAGCACTCTTGTGCAATTAAATACACATTTCATGTGCAGTGTTCAACAATAAAGAATCATGAGTTGTTTGCAATACTGCCATTCCATAAGGAATTGTGTCTTAGATGAACTTTTATAAATTTTTTTTCCTGTGGGCAGCTGTTCTTCAAATACACTCAATTTCTTTGTAAACAGTGCATATGGGAAGAGGAACATGCTTCAGGTTTCAAGTGTCAGCCTTCTTTGCCATTCCAGTGATAGTCCCTTATCACTTCTCTTGGGAATTATTACTCTAAAGCGTAATACTTCAGTGGTTTTGCAGCAGCAAAAGTCTTGCACATTCTCTCCTGCAAAGAGATGAAATTTTTCAGAGTTAACAGAGGGATTTTGTGCCTCTTTTTTAAAGGAAGCCCCTCTGTGGAATCTGGAAAAATATGTGGGACCTTCCAAGGTAGGAATGGCAAATGGGAAAACCAGGTGTGTGATCGAAAACAGGGATATATCTGCCAAAAGAGAAACACCTCCTTGGATCCTTCCACTGTTGTCCCAGGTATGCTGGTCAAAAACTAAGGCTATTCTTACAGTCAGTGAGAAATACTGGGAGGATGCCATACATGAAATGACAGTATATTGTTAAAAGAAAAGGATCACACATGTTGACCTGGGTCAAATACTGAGAAGACTAATCTTCTGGCTCGTTTTAAAGATGATGTCTAAATGTTGTTCATCAGTTTGAAAAGATCCCAGGGTGCTAAAGAAGTCAGGATTAGGTATTTAGTCTTGTTATCCAGACCATGAAATACTGATGAATAACCTGTACTCTAAAAAATACTCTTAAGTTATGTTGTACTGAAAGATGTGAGCCAGAGTTCACGCTCCTCTTCTCTCTCTGACCCTTTGTTTTCTATTCTGAAAAGAAAAAATCAGAATACATGTCTGGAATCTTTGTTCAGTTGAGTTTCCTTTCTACTTGAGGCGGACTAGGTCTTATCTAGGTGAAGCAATAGGTGTGCAGTTGCTTCACTGGGGAGTTCCCAGCATGCAGCTAACTCCACAGTACCTCCCTCCACTACAGATATATTAGTGTAGAAGATTTTTCTCTGTCTGATGGGTGCATGGCCCATACATATCCTGTACATTCTGGCCACATTTTGAAGGATTTCTGAGCCCTGTTAACCTCCAAAGCAAACCTGGATGTTTTCCAAGGGAATGCAAGTTTGCCTAGGTCAGAACCATGGCCAGGAAGCATTGGACTGAGTGGTTGGCCCACATCAGTATTGGGCACACATCCTCTTCTCTTCAATTTACTGTGTAGATCCAGATCAGGTGAACTTTCCAAGCAGTGAAAGGCGGCTGCCCATACTAAATTCACTCCAAGAAAGAGGTGCTGAGCAAAGCGTGCAGCCTTTCTGTCCAGCTGGGATTTCTGACACATATGGTATAACATAAATGTGTCTGGACTCTCTGGTATATGATTTGGGCTGTGCAGGAGATCCAACAGGCTCCTGAGCACCTGATGATTCCAGAGAAAAAAATATACAAAATCTACAAAATTCACCAAGATGGAGTTCCTGAGTAGGAAAAGAGGCCATTTTCTGTAAACCATGGCTGTACCCAGAGCCTCACTGAGGGGGATTTAACATCGATTTGTGCCCTGCAAATTTGCATGCCAAAGTGCTCAGTATTTATTCAATCTTGTAAGAAAGTTTTTTGGTAGCTCCTAGCAAAACTGGGGGAGAAATATGAGTTTTGTAATTTTTGTAACCCTCAGACTTTGGCTTCCCTCCTCTGACAGTACGTGCTCCAGTATTCCAAAGTCATGTCAGTACAGTCTTTTTGATGAAAATAAAGCGCTGAACGGGACTGCTCATTAATTGTTTAACAAAAATATTTTTAGGTGACTTAAAGCCTGTTAAGTGCCCAAGGGAATGGGTGCCCTATGCAGGTCATTGCTACAGAATTTATAGAACACCAAAAATATGGAAAGAAGCCCAGTCTTCCTGTAGAAAAGAAGATGGAGAACTGGCGAGTATTCATAATATTGAAGAGTACAGTTTTACAGTGTCCCAGCTTGGGTACAGTGAGTATTCCTACAGGTCACTTTATTATTATTATTATTATTATTATTATTTTTAATCCAGAATTATATTGTTGCTCTTATTCACTTAATCATTGCAACCATGATCTTAATTTAAAAAAAAAAGAAAAGTTCTTCTTCAGACAAAAAGGGGTGTGAGATGTGATTGTTCAATTTTAAGATATACCCATACCCCATACCTGCATTTAACTTTGTGTTCCCAGAGTCAGATGACGAGCTGTGGATTGGTCTAAATGACTTCAGGATTCAAATGTATTTTGAATGGAGTGATGGCACACCTGTGACTTATACCAAATGGCATCATGAAGAGCCAAGCCACACACGGAATAAGGCAGACTGCATCTGTATGAAGGGAGAGGTAAAAATCCTGCCCCCATGTCATGTTTTCCTGTCCTTTGAGCCCCCCAAAAGGAAACCATCTGTGATTAAAAAAAAAAAAAAAAGAAAAGAAAAGGAAAGGAAAAAAAAAAAGTCAATCCTGGTTGGATTCCAGATATCCTGGTGTGGAGGGAGACTGGAGACCAGATCTGGGAAGGTGTATGATGGAGCACCAGAAGCAGTTCACTGGTCCTCTTTGCAACAGTTCCCATCTGAAACTGTTTGAAATAATTCATCATCTACATTTAACATGACTGATCATAGTAGCATAGATTCTTGGAGCCGGGACTTTCTCATTTTTCCTCTAAAACAACTAACATTTATGTTTTTAGAGCTACTTTGGAGGATTGTATAGTGGAGACAATAAACTTAGTTAAAAAAAATCATCTTGTTTTATAGTCAGCATAAAAAGATATAATGCAGTGGAAAAAGACTTAAATGGTACTTTTTGAATATTTCATGTTTTGTTTATCCAACATTTCCTTGCTCTTGTAATCTGGTTATGTGAACATGACAGATACTATGATGGTGAGAATAGAACGGAACATGTTTCCTTCCTGCTCCCATCAGCCACTGAATCTTTAATACATTCAGCTCTCATTTTCACACCTCTGAGGGAATGTCACCCTTACTGTCTTTATTTGGGAATTTTTGGAGAAAAAGCAAGGCAATGAAGAGCTAAAGCAGTCTCAGACATAAGAAAAGAGCAAGTTCTTTCTGACAATGGCAAATATTCTTGTTGGATCTGAATTTTCTCTAGCTTTCATTTCATTTTGTGATTTCTTCTTACCATACTCAGGATGGATCATGGGCTGACAGTGATTGTGAAATGAAATTTGGCTACATCTGTAAAAGGAAACCCTTGGCTGAAGGATCAGGGGAAGTCGAGGTTAATTACCCAGGCTGCCAGAAAGTAAGTGTAAAACAAATGCAGCAAAAGGTGCTGCATATGACTTTCACTCCCATGATGATAATTACCACACAAGAAAATTATTTTGACTGTTCTTGGTGGAGCCTTGAAAGCTGTTAATTTCATGTGTACTGATACTTCTTAGACTAAAGGAGAATTTTCTTTTTTATAGAACTGAAATGTGGATAGACTTTTTTATTTCCTTGCATAGGTACTTGACTCAGCTCTGCCCTACTGCGGAACTGGTCACTGTGCCCATAAAAGGAACTCTGCAAAGCATGTCAGTACTTTTTCAGTCTGTAACTCAATGGTCATGGGTTACATGAAGCCTTCTCAGTTCAATCCTTCTGCCACAGGAACCAGGAGTATTTGAGTCCACTGTTTTGCGGGTAGTTTGTAACCTCCTACAACATCTACACTTAAACGAGAAGGCAGAGCAAGTTTTACACAAGGAGCTGCAAAGTGTTTGTGTCAGTGGTTGCCAGCCCCAAGGCATAACCACTGCTCCCTGTTAGCAAAGACCCCTTGTGTGTCCTTTTTCAAGACCTATGGTTACAAAAGCTATGTTTGATTATCCTCTTGGTTTTTTCTCTCGGTTTCTGAGCGCAATTTTGACTTTGGGTGTGGTAATAATGTGGCTTTTGGAAGTGCACAAAGCTGTGCAATCTGACAGTGCCTGTGCATGTCTCTGCTGTTGACACTGACAGGGCTGGAGGAAGCACGGCTTTTACTGCTACTCCGTGGGGCAGTTGCCAGCAACATTTTCAGATGCAAAAAGGATCTGTGAAGAAAACAAAGGTTACCTGGCTACTGTGAGAGACAGGTATGGAAACATAATTCTTGTCCTTTAATGTGTGTAACCAGAATGGAAGGGTTAAGCAGAAATGTCTGCTTACTTAGCAGTTATTCAGTGTGACACTACTCTTTTGCAGAAAAATTTCTGGTAGAAGTGATGAAGTATTGCACTATAAATCAGGGGTTTGTAGGTCATCCAAACATTCAGGCCTGGCTACTACACAGTTACACTGCTGTTACCTTCCAAAATAAAAAAACTGAGTTACACCTACAACAAATCTGGACTGACAGATTGTTTTAAAACTTTTTAAACTAAAAATAAACAGATAAACATGGAACTATTTATTTCTTCTAGATTCTAGCTTTTCAGCTTTTTTGTGTTCGTTTTTCTGTTCATTTGTGTTTTGGTTTTGCAACAGGCAGATCTGGAAACTTACCCTTTTTAGAATAAAACATATATTTTTTTCCACCAGGGTAACAAGATTTAAAGATTTAGACCTTATCATAAAGCTCAGTAAAACACCATAGCTCTTATTTATACAGAACAAGTAACATGAATTAACAAATATTGTGTGGCTTATTTTGTTCATTGTGCAGTACAAAAGGGGAATAGAATCACTCTAAACTCTAGACATGATTTGCATAAAAAAATTATTTTGTATGATAATTAGAACTATAAAAGTAAGATAATGACCCTTGCTTCATTTCATATGTTGCCTTAAGGAAGGGGGAAAAAACTTTCCAAGACAACTTTATGTGGGTAAAGCAGAGAAGAGTTTTTTTACTTATAGGGTTTTGGAGTACAGAATACAAAGGAGTATAAAAGAGTATATAAAGTATAAAAAGTATAAAAGAGTACAACATGTGTTGATAAGTAACAGATAGAAAAGACCGGTGCTAGGATGAACTCATGGCCTCAGGAATACCATGTGAGCTCTTTTCCAAGCACCACCGCTTCAAAACATGCAGAGTAAATTAATCCAAAAGGCGTCCCTTTCATTTAATACCCGGCTGTTTCCAGCCA